>CAJHQQ010002275.1:0-68726 GCA_905132885.1 Moricandia moricandioides
AAATGACATGACATCTAACTACATTTTGATTGGTTTGAATTTTCATGCTGATGTGGCATAGTTAGAATTTGAGGATATGCAACTTTTAGTATTAGTAGATTTTTGAAAATGTTATGTTTTCTTGTATATTATATTAAAAATAAAATTAAACTAATAAATAAGTGTTTTGAAAAAATGGAGACCTTTTAAATATTGGGACCGCATTAAAATGTTTTGAATACCTGACTCTAACTATAGGTGAAGATGATGTAAGTAAGATCGAAGAAGACAGAAGCGGTATGATATGGTTTAGAGGAATTGACAAATCGGATTTCGAGTGTGAAAGAGCCAAACGCAGCGTTTATCGATATTGAAATAGAATAATTAAGCGTGATTACTATAGAAAATAACAAATGACCAACTAATTTAGGCTTTTTGTCGTTGTTTCTAAGACGCCAAGCTTGTTTAAAAGTTTAAGAAAGTCCTTTTAGTAAGAAATCATTGCAAAATTTGTATTCTTTTCCATTTTCTATTTTGTTTATTGATATCAATTAACTTAATATATATGTAAGGTAAGTTTCCAAAGAAGATTTGAAAACTTAACTTATATAAGTTCAAAACCCTCAACCTTGACCCGTAAATATAGTGGGTAGGTTTGATGCACGAATTTATATTCGCATTGATATCTTTAATTATAGTGTTTATTTTGTTAATGGTTACAGGCAAGCAAAGAAAGACGGTATTTTTTTGGCGGCCAACAAAGAGAGAAGGTAGCTATCCTTTTTCTTTACGTGTTATAAAAATATTAAATTATAAATTTGGTATATATGAGGAACCTATTAATGTTGCTTCCTATACGGTAACGAATATACAATCCTAATCAGACGTTATACTTTGATTTTGGAATACTATTACATTTTCTTTCTCATAAACAGTGAAAATTACATGAAAATATGAAAGGCTAATTTACACAAACCCTGTCTAGCGATACTAGTTTTTCCAATTTTTAAATCAAACAGAGCTTACCTACTGATTTATTCCCATCTTTATGTAATTACTGTTCAACTTGTTCCCATATCTGAATGTAGTTTTATTGCATTGGCGATCTTTCTTCCTTTTCAGTTATTTTCCGCTGTAAAAGATGCTGGTTAATTACTTCCCTGAAATAATTCACTTATTTATTTTACAACAACTACAACAACTAATAACAAAGAATATGAATTACAGTTCTAAGATGAAGCCTACACACTAACACCATCCTATATTTGGAAGTTTCAGGCTACAGACAAACTGGCTTCCTTTTATCAATAAAACCATTAATAGAATTGATTCACCGGTTTGATCTCTTCACAGTAATTTGTAGAAGCAATTTCAAAAATAAATAGAAATATAAATTGGCTTCCAGAACCAGTAGATTTATTATCTCCACCAATATTAAGTTTTAACTACAGTTAAATTATTAATGTAAGGTATATTCACCGCTTTGCTTTCTTCTCATTATAAACTTCGGTTAACTAAAACATAATCAAATTCATTGCTTGCTTTAATTACCAGAAAACAAATAAATTCACATTTCCCATATATAAAAACATTTGAGAAGAAAAACCAAAAACGTCTGACACGTGTCAAATACAGAGTGAGAACAGGAGACACAAAGCTGGACTGGGTTATGCATTTCAAACTCCTTTATACCCTCGACTAAACAAGCACACAACAACTTGAACAAGTAAGGGTAATATAGTAATTTCAAGTAGCTTCAAATATGCCCGGGGATCATGGACGGACGCTTTATATTCAGCTTCGACACCTAATCTAACTGAATCACAAACCGAGTCCCAAAACAAATCAATCTGGGAGAAGAAGAAGAAGAAGAAGAAGAAGAGATCAATCAATGGCGGCCGCTTCTAATGGGAGTGAGTATTTCGACATCGACGTCGAGTCGGGAAGAAAATCGTTCGCGCGGCCGTCGAACGCTGAGACGGTGCAGCAAGACGAAGAAGATCTGAGATGGGCGGCGATCGGGCGGTTACCGTCGCAGAGACAAGGGAGCCATTTAGCCACTCTACGTCGGTCGCAAACTTCCGGTTACGCCGACGGGAACGTCGTGCAGACGATTGACGTGAGGAAGCTTGATCGTTCGGATCGTGAGATGGTTGTTCGTCAAGCTCTCGCCACTAGCGATCAGGATAATTACAAGCTTCTCTCCGCCATTAAGGAACGGCTCGATAGGTAATACGTCTGTGTGTATCTTTTGATTCTCTGTTTCTATTTTTAGGTTTTTTTTAAAATTAATTAATGTTACAAATTATTATGTAGAGTTGGTATGGAAGTTCCCAAGATTGAAGTCCGGTTCGAGAATTTGAATGTTGAAGCTGATGTTCAAGCCGGTACTAGAGCTTTACCGACTTTGGTTAACGTTTCTCGTGATTTCATTGAGGTTTGTCTTCTTTTCTCATGACTAGACTTTCCACACGTAACCATTTTAATTAAGTGATTGTTTCTTATTTTGTATCTCTTTGTGTCGCAGCGTGTTTTAAGCAGTTTGAGAATAATGAAGACTAGAAAACACAAGCTAACGATATTGAAAGATATCAGTGGTATTATCAAACCAGGAAGGTCAATAGAAACATTTGTATAGATTATTATAATTTTATAACGAAGCCAATATGTATAAGGAAGGCACTAACAGCTTTTTTATATGATGCTGTTTTTGAAGGATGACTTTATTGTTAGGACCACCAGGTTCTGGAAAATCGACTTTACTTCTTGCTCTCGCAGGAAAACTTGATCAAAGTTTAAAGGTTGGTTAATCCGTAACGCTATCTACTTTGCTTATTCATATATATCTCACATGCATCTTATGTTTTGATATCTTTATTTTAATTTGTTGCTTAAATGTGTCTTGTTTCTCTGTTTTGGTATCAATAATAAAGTTATGTTTTGGTTTTACAGAAAACGGGTAGTATCACGTATAATGGAGAGAGTCTTCATGAGTTCCATGTTAAAAGGACTTCAGCATATATTAGTCAAACAGATAATCACATTGCTGAACTTACTGTTCGTGAGACGCTTGATTTTGCTGCAAGATGTCAGGGCGCAAATGAAGGCTTTGCAGGTTTTTCATTTGTTTTTTACCACTTAACAAGATAACTGATTCAAGTTTCAAATGTTTCCTGTTTACACATTATAGGTTACATGAAAGATCTAACCCGATTAGAGAAAGAAAGGGGTGTACGTCCTTCTTCTGAGATTGATGCTTTCATGAAGGTAAGCTTCTTATAGCTCATAACTTCCTTTAATAAATTTTATTTTGTATGATTAGCTAGTTTCAAACCAACACTTTTTTACTTTGTTATAGGCTGCTTCTGTCAGTGGTAGTAAGCATAGTGTTTCCACGGATTATGTGCTTAGGGTGCTTGGTCTTGATGTATGTTCTGATACAATGGTTGGTAATGATATGATGAGAGGTGTTTCAGGAGGTCAAAGAAAAAGAGTAACAACAGGTCTCCTTTACTTAACACACACACTTATTTATCTCACATATTCACTTAACACACACACCTATTACTAACTTGTAAATCTTGAAACAATGTAGGGGAGATGACCGTGGGGCCAAGAAAAACATTGTTTATGGATGAAATATCTACTGGTCTTGATAGCTCAACGACTTTCCAGATTGTGAAATGTGTCAGAAACTTTGTCCATTTAATGGATGGAACCGTTCTCATGGCACTTCTTCAACCTGCACCAGAAACATTTGATCTCTTTGACGATTTGATTCTTCTATCAGAAGGTTACATGGTGTATCAAGGTCCTCGACAAGACGTGGTCGAATTTTTTGAGTCTCTAGGATTCCGTCTCCCACCACGTAAAGGTGTTGCAGATTTTCTCCAAGAGGTATTATACATCCTAACTCTTTTCTTTGGTTTTATTTTAGGTTTGTTTATAAGCTAAAACATCAATAGGTATGATTATATAGGAGTACATTGGTCACATTGTAGCCCAAACATCTGTTTCTCTAACTAAGAGTATGTTTTATAATGCTGGTAAGCAGGTGACCTCCAAAAAGGATCAAGCTCAGTATTGGGCAGATCCTTCGAAGCCTTATCAATTCATTCCAGTCTCAGACATAGCGGCTGCATTCCGCAACTCGAAGTACGGGCAGTCTGCAGATTCCAAGCTTGCAACACCATTTGATAAGTCATCCGCGGATCCTTCAGCTTTATGCAGAACACAATTTGCCATATCAGGATGGGAAAACCTTAAAGTTTGCTTTGGACGAGAATTGCTATTGATCAACCGGCACAGGTTTCTTTACACTTTTAGGACATGCCAGGTAGTCTAGCTATTCTCATTGCCTCTTGTTTGTTGCTATAGCTTCTATGTTTCTGACCCGAAACATTTTTCTTTCCATTAAGGTTGCATTTGTGGGATTTGTCACAGCCACAATGTTCTTGAGAACTAGATTACATTCAACAAACGAAGCATATGGCAACGAATATCTATCTTGCCTTTTCTACGGCCTAGTGCACATGATGTTCAATGGTTTCTCTGAACTGCCTCTCATGATATCGCGTCTCCCTGTTTTTTACAAGCAAAGGGATAACTCGTTTCATCCTGCTTGGTCCTGGTCCATTGCCAGCTGGTTATTGCGTGTGCCTTACTCTTTCCTTGAATCTGTTGTCTGGACTTGTGTGGTATACTACAGTGTGGGACTTGCTCCCTCACCAGGCAGGTTGGTTAACATTTGTAGACTGGCTCATATGTTTTGGAGTGTTAAATGATCTCTATTTGTTTCCTCAGATTTTTCCGATACATGTTACTCCTATTTTCGGTGCATCAAATGGCTCTCGGTTTGTTTCGTATGATGGCTTCTCTAGCAAGAGATATGGTCATTGCCAATACATTCGGATCTGCAGCAATATTAACAGTGTTCTTGCTTGGTGGATTCGTTATTCCAAAAGGTTTATTATTACTACTTAACTACTTCTTGCATACTGATCCAAGTTGTTATACTAAAACCATATTATTTTTGACAGATGATATTAAACCATGGTGGACTTGGGGTTTTTGGGTTTCGCCGTTATCCTATGGGCAACGTGCCATCGCGGTCAATGAATTCACAGCCACACGGTGGATGGAGGTGTTTTATATTGTTTCATTATTAAGTTAATAATACTTTATTAGATTATAAAATGCTTGACTACAAATATTTGCACATCAAGCAGCCATCCGCTATATCGGATACTTCAGTTGGATTCAACTTTCTCAGGCTACGCAGTTTTCCAACAGAGGACAACTGGTACTGGATTGGAGTAGGGGTCCTCATTGCTTATGCACTTCTCTTCAACAACATTCTCACACTCGCCTTGGCTTATCTTAACCGTGAGAGTCTCTCTATTAACTCATGATCCTTTATCATTGATCCATGTGGCAATATTGTGACGCTTTGCTCTTTTGTTTCTCTCTTGCAGCTCTGAGAAAAGCTAGAGCAGTTGTTTTAGACGATCCCAATGAAGAAACCCAAACTGCTTCAGTAAAACAAGGAAAAAGCGAGAAAAAAGGAATGATTCTTCCATTCAAACCATTAACAATGACTTTCCACAATGTTAACTATTACGTTGATATGCCAAAGGTTGAATTTTACTTCTCTTTTTCACTTTGGTCGTATCAGTACTTATCTATGGTTGCATAAAGTTCTCCTTTTTTCTTTGCATAAAGTTGTTTGTTTTGAAATCTCAGGAAATGCGTTCTCAAGGTGTACCAGAGACAAGACTACAACTGTTATCAAACGTGAGTGGAGTCTTCTCCCCTGGGGTTCTTACAGCTTTAGTTGGATCAAGCGGTGCAGGAAAAACTACACTGATGGATGTTCTTGCGGGTCGAAAGACTGGTGGCTATATTGAGGGAGATATCAGAATCTCTGGTTACCAAAAAGAACAAGAAACGTTTGCTAGAATATCTGGATATGTTGAGCAGAACGATATACATTCTCCTCAAGTCACTGTTGAAGAGTCCCTTTGGTTTTCAGCTAGCCTTCGTCTTCCTAAAGAGATTACCAAAGAACAGAAAAAGGTGAGACTTAACTCGTTTGGTTCCCATTTGGATAGTTTCACTAATAACATATAAAAAGGTAAGTATGAAACTGTTTCCCATTTGGATAGTTTCACTAATGATATTCTCGCTTGTGTTTTGTCAGGAATTTGTGGAAGAAGTTATGAGACTAGTAGAGCTGGATAGCCTAAGATATGCGTTAGTAGGTTTACCTGGTACAACAGGACTATCTACAGAGCAGAGGAAACGTCTAACAATTGCGGTTGAGTTAGTGGCAAACCCATCGATTATTTTCATGGATGAACCAACATCTGGTCTTGATGCAAGAGCAGCTGCCATCGTGATGAGAACTGTTAGGAACACTGTTGACACTGGAAGAACAGTGGTTTGCACCATTCACCAACCCAGCATTGACATTTTTGAGGCTTTTGACGAGGTTTGCCCTAAGTTTTCTTGGATTACAAGAAATGTTCATTGGCCAATGATGTTAACGTGTTTCCTATAATCTTAAATCTACAGCTGCTTCTAATGAAACGTGGAGGACAGGTTATATATGGTGGGAAATTGGGTCAACACTCACAGGTTATGGTAGACTACTTTCAGGTACTTGTTCTTAGCCTTCTCTTCTGTTGTGATATTGGTACTAAGATGCTTGTTTCCCAATAAAACTATTATGACAAACCCTAAAACCCTAATTAAAACCTCTACAGGGGATTGACGGAGTCCCTGAAATCTCAAGTGGTTACAATCCTGCAACTTGGATGCTTGAAGTAACTACTCCTGCGTTGGAGGAGAAATTAAAAATGGACTTTGCAGATTTATACAAGGAGTCTGAACAGTTTAGGTAACTTCCCAACTCACTTGTGGCTACATTTTTGACGCTATTAACAGTCTCTAACCATAACGAGTAAACAACACAGAGGAGTGGAGGCGAACATCAAACAACTCAGTGTTCCACCAGAAGGGTCAAAGGCAATAAGGTTCGCTTCAAGATACTCACAAAGCCAATTATCTCAGTTTCTACTCTGCCTATGGAAACAGAACCTTGTCTACTGGAGAAGTCCAGCGTACAACCTCGTGAGATTGATCTTCACAACGGTCGCTGCGATTATACTGGGCACTGTGTTTTGGGACGTTGGTACCAAGAGGACTTCCACACAAGATCTAGTCACCGTAATGGGAGCTCTCTACTCGGCTTGTCTGTTTCTTGGAGTTAGTAACGCTTCATCGGTACAACCAATCGTTTCAATAGAAAGAACAGTATTCTACAGAGAGAAATCCGCAGGAATGTATTCACCTATTCCATATGCAGCAGCTCAAGGCCTTGTGGAGATACCTTACATTCTCACCCAAACCATTCTCTATGGTGTCATCACCTACTTCACCATTGGTTTTGAAAGAACATTCAGTAAGTTTATACTCTACTTGGTGTTCATGTTCCTCACTTTCACCTACTTCACATTCTACGGCATGATGGCGGTTGGTCTCACCCCGAATCAGCACATAGCCGCTGTGATCTCCTCTGCGTTTTACTCACTCTGGAATCTCCTCTCCGGTTTCCTCGTCCAAAAACCTGTAAGTACTCTCCTCTATCAAGTGAATATCTAGGTAGACTCTAATCCCCTTAATTTTAAAACTATCTTTTAAATACTTTATTTGGTTGTTAATCAGTTGATACCAGTGTGGTGGATATGGTTCTATTACATATGTCCAGTGGCGTGGACACTTCAGGGAGTAATACTCTCACAGCTTGGTGACGTGGAGAGCATCATCGACGAGCCAATGTTCCATGGGACAGTCAAGCAATATATTGAGCAGGACTTCGGGTTTAAGCCAGGCATGATTGGTGTATCTGTTGCTGTGCTTGTCGGATTTTGCGCTCTCTTCTTCTCTGGATTCGCACTTTCAGTCAAGTTCCTCAATTTCCAGAGAAGGTAAAGAAGACAAGAACAAAGGATGACTAGTGTTTCTTTATGTGTTCACGTGACAAACTTTTGATCTTTTTGTCTCTTTGTTACATGTAGTTAGGTTGCTTTTGATCTTTCTAGTATACAGTTCATCTGCAATTTATTCAATTTGTTTGATTTCTTCTTCGAGAGTACTAATTAATAAAAGAATTTCTTTTATCATTTATAAACTAAGAGCCTTTCCATTTTAACGGAATTATATATATATATATATATATATATATATATATATATATTCTCTCTCCTCTAAAGTTATCTAAATTATCAACTTCATTAAATTAAACATCAAAATCTAAAACATAAATATATAATATAACTTTTTAACAAAAATTAATATTAAAAATAAAAAATAAAAATCATTATGAAATTGTAACTATAATAGTGTATATAATAAATAAGCATATAAAATTTATGTTAACAAAGAATATGAAAATTAGCGATTTAATAAATCAAGAGTCAAAGAAATTGGATATTGGACTGCTAACAAATTATGTTAACTAGTGGTGTTTGTTTGATATTTGTGTTATTTACATGTGTATTTCGCTTTGTTGATTTTGTGTTTCTTAAGAAATGAATTTGTTGTATCTGATATTGGTGTGGAAGCAACATTATTGTTTTATTGTGATCTGATTTCTTCGGGTAAATAGTAAAATCGTTATTTAGTGGACAAGTTTTTGGTTCACCTTTGACCTATTGTGTTTACTAATGTATTCTACAAATGTACAGTTGACAATATATATATGTGTGTGTGTGTGTTTCAGTAAGATGAGACTACAAATAAACATTGTGAAAAAGGAGATGTCAAAAAAAATGTGAAAGAGGAAAGTTTTTTCATTTGTGTTCAACATAAGCTCTGATAATAATTGTTATTGGTAGAGTACATAAAATTTATTGGGAATTGAAGTATTTGGTTAAAATTAGAAAAATAATTAACCACATATTAAATAAATTAAATGTACTTAGTCATTTGTTTATAGAGATAGTTTTGCTTGCAGCACTTGTTAGCATTGTTTGGATGGTAAAATAATATAGCTTTCGTTGCTTTTAAAGCATACTAGACTTTGACCCACACATCCGTGCGGGTTTTTGTTTATTTTATAAACGTAAATTTTGATATTATAGTAAACGTTTTAAACATATAATTTACATTTTATTGTTATATATTGTGTTACTCTATAATCTTATTATTTATATTTCTTATCCGACATTATTTTATGATAGTGCATTAATTACAATAAAAATAGTTGACTTTTTTGGTAAATATTTTTTATATTTTTTCAACCTATTTATAATTAAAAACATTAAAATTTATATTTAAATTGATTTGTTGTTCATATTTTAAATGAATTGTTAAATTCTTGAGTTTTCTAATAGCATATTTGTGAATAACACATGAATTAAAGGTTAGTTATATAACTTATATTTTGATATTAAAATTTTAGTAATTTTATATTTTTTTGAGTCTCAAAAAACATAACACTAATTTAATAGTGAATGATATTTATTTATTTAAATGAAAACATTTATTTCATATAATACTTCTATTTTAATACCAATAAACTATAATTATAATATTTATAAAAGATAACATATAATTTTATTCTTGTTTCTTAAAATTTACTTAAAATTAATTTACAATATTATTAATAATATTAATTACGAAATTAAATAATGCACTATTTTATAAAAGCATTAAAACATTTTAATTAGATTTTGTTGATTTTCCTCAACTGATTTTGTTTGAACTAAAAATAATTAAATTTGTAATTAAAATTGAGTCATTAAGATTTTAAATGTATATATATTTGCTTGATTAAAGTAAATAATAAAAAATGTCATAATAACAAATTATTGAAATGGTCCTACAATGACTTTTGTCTAGTAGATTTTTTTTGTACTTCTCTTTTAATAGAGAAGATAAGTAGAGGTAAAATACTCCAGCTTCGGTTGTTTGATATAAGTTAAGGAAGTAAATTAATGATTGGGCAAATCTGTTTGATGATATTACTCTCTTCTTTTATCAAACAGTTTGATTAAAATCCATAATAATTCTCATAACTTAAAACACGCTATGTGAGTAGTGGCATAAAAATATGAATGCAAATTTTATATTCATTAACTGGGTTTTCTAAAGTTCGTCTTGGAAATCATGCAACTTGAAATCTGAGAGTCTACACTAAAAAAACATAGACGAACGCAATTGAATGTAAATTACCAATGTATATGGTTAGACACTTTAACCGAGTTCGAAAGCCTGAATAAAACTTGACAAGATAAAATGAGTTCATGAACTGAATCTGATATATATCGAATTGGGCTTGTTTATAATATTTATAGTTATGGATTTTACCAAAACCGAATCCAACCCTGAATAAGTATCCGCAATTACCCGAAAATTTCAAAATCCAAAAAATAAACTCATATTTAATATTCAAAATACTCTTAAGGTATAATTGAATACCTAAAATATACTCAATATTTATCTTAATATAATTTTTTAATATTTTTCAGTATTGATATTTTATGTTTATATTTTTCCTATTAATGACCATTCATGAATCATGCCTTCTAGATTATTTTTAATTGTTTAAACTTGTTAAGTTTATGATCTAAACTGTTTATTTTTGAATCTCAAATAAATATTTGGATAACTGAAACCGATGTAGAACCAAATTCAAAACGGGTTTAATTAAGTTTGTGATATAATACTATATCTGAACCAAGTCGAAAAAACATGAACTGAATCCGAACAAAACTTTAAAGTACCCGAATGGAATAAAAGTTTGTACTCTAAAAAACTGAAATCTGATTGAACCCAAATCAAACTTGATCGGATACCTTAACGTACACACTTTCCAACGTAATACGCAAGAGACATGATCTAAAACTTTCTAACCCGAGGCAATGGACTTAGACATGATCTATAACTTTCTAACTTGAGGCAATGGAATTTGACTAAATAGGCCTTACAATTGGCCCTTTCCCGTCTTTACAGATAAAAGATTATAGAAATGCATCATCTCGTCCAACAGTCGAATTGACGTTCAGAGGAGGGAGAGAGAGAGATGAGAGAGAAAATACGAAGAAGAGATCCAAATCCCAAAACCTTAGATCTCGTCGGTGAGGATAATTCATCGTGTTTAGTCAATGGAAAAGAAGAAAAAAAGTTCTTTGCCTGCTAGTGCCACATATTGACCTCCATTAGCCCGTGTTACAAAGGTCACACCTATATTGGGTACTACTACTTTCTCTCCTTTGATTTGTTCTTTTATGATGTTTTTGATTTGCTTGTCTGATCAAATTGGCTACTCCGTTTTGTGAAATCTGAAAAGTCAGATTGATTTGTTGTATATCCGTTTTTTTTGCTTTCTTTGTTTGAATTAGACTTAAAATTCACGGCTTTTTTCATGGCCATGATCTGTTGATGCTAAAAATGAAATACTATTGAAGGTGGTTCAGAACACGGTCTGGTTTTGCAGGTTCATGGTAAACGCAAAGTGGAGAATTAGGCAGCACAATAGAGAGAATAGGAGTGGTGCATATAGAACAAAGAATAAACGTCCATGGGAGATGGTCCTCTGTATCTATTGTGTCCCCATCAGTGTATGTGCCTTTCAGCTCTCTTTCTTTTCATTTAAATATCTTAAAATGCAAAAATAACTCTTTTTTTGTCTAAAGTCTCGGTTGATTATGTTTTACATATTCGATTTGGTTCCATCATTTTGTTTTTTTTTGACCAAAGTTTCTTCATTTTGTTTCTTACTAAATTTTAAATGCTTGAACTTGGTAACTAAAAAAGAAAAAAAATATCTGTAAAATTCTTTTCTTTCAGATATATAAAAGTGGTGGAAACAAATGAGATAGTTATATACAACATAAAACTTTGATTGCATTTGTAACAAACATGTATTCTACCGATATTTTTAGATCTCAAAGAAACATAAAGTTGAAGCAACTGAAAGCTATTATGGCCATGAAGCAATAACCAGTCCATGCCAAGATACACAAAACCAACAGTGAGTTATTCATACATCACTAACCTGATTATTTGCTGCACAAGTTGATCAAATCTATAAAACTAATAGGAAAGAGTTTAGAAGAACAATGAAAGAAACATATTAAGCAAGCTATTGTTTAAAAATCTTAAGCACTGAGTATATTCAGCAAGCTCTTGCTTACGACATTTTACCAATCTCAACTTCCCCATAAGGTTCTCTCATCGTAACTCGTAAGTCCTATCAAGATCCATATAAACTCTAATGAGCAAAGGGAATCAGATGGCAAGTCATGAAAAATATAAAGATAAGGTATACCTTCACAATTGAGTTGGTTACAACTTCGGTATCTTAACTTTGCCGCTTCATTAACAATATATGTATCACAAAATCAATCAGAAACCCAGCAGTTAGAAGCAGATTCTTGTTTAAAAGATGGGAACACTAACTAATCAAAAGCATTATATCTATAATTTGCTAACTGGATTTCTACTATTGCTCAATTTCCTTCCAAGACCAAGCACCCATAGATATCAAATTCAGTTTACAATAGGAACATAACTATTACGCAGACGATAACACACCATCCCTCGTAGATCAGTACCAAATCCAAAATTGGTCTAAATCAAGTCAGAGACAAGACCCAGTCAAAACACTTATATGAATGGCTCATCAAGAACAATAATGGCTAACTCAAAACAGACGCATGCCAGACATGTGAAGGTTTAAAAAATACATACACTTCACAAAGAATAGTGTTGAAGACTCAGCTTTTTCAGGAATCTTATTCCACCTGCAAAAAAAAAAATCAAAACTTCACTTGACATATCAATTAAAAGGGAAAGCTTTTTATTGATGTGAAGCTGATTCAGAGAATATGCATTTGTGCAACAATTGATAACCAAAGAAAACAACAAAGAGGTTCAGGTAATTTCAACAACAACAAACAAAAGGACAATGAGGTTATGAAAAAAGGATTTTAAAGTTTTACCGGGAGGAACATTATTAGGGCCTCTAGTCTGTAAGAGCTTGGTGTTATTCTTTATCAAACACTTGTAAACTTTACATCTACTGAAGAAAGAAAATTACCTTATTTTGAAATTACGTAAGCCAGTAATAAGAATAAATCAAATTCAGTATGCTCATAAAACACCCCTAAGGTGCTTGAAGGTATGTAGTCATTGGATGCTAATGGAGGCATGAGAATCAGAGTTGCATGCGGTCAACGAAAAGCATCAGAACATTACATCTTAGTTTTGTTTCTAAACGTAATTAATCGTGATGGCAGCGTCCGGCTTTCAGATCAGTAAAGAGAGTGTATGAAGTCGCCATCGTCGGAATCAGGTGCTAAAAGAAAAGATTCTTCTTGATATCGTTTGAGTTGCACTGTCCATGGCTGAAAGGTGAGATATACTCCAAGCTTCAATTGTTTACTGTGGGAAACGAATAGGCCGATTGAATGCTTCTCAGTAGGAGGAGACGTCTAATCACGCTAAAACCTGGAGCTTAACAAGTATTAATGAGAGGCTAAGACGTTACGGAGATCGAAACGGTGTTTTAGGGTCTGTATTAGGAAGAAAAAGCCTAATACACTGGTGGGCTTGGCTTAATATTTCCACAAGGCCAATAAGAAGATATATAGCCTAGTCCTATTTACAGATGAAATAACTGAGACGCGAGTTGTTTTGGGGAATGGCTGACGTGGCGTAAAATGCCCCACCCACTCTGCTGACGTGGACGCAGGAGAAGGGAGACAAGCCAACTTTATTGTAATAGATAAGAAAGACATCTCTCTCATAACGAGTTTAGCTACAAGTACGACAAATCACATAGATACTTTCTGCTGGAGCTATACCAAGAATGACCAGTATACGGTTAAATCAGGTTACTGGGTGGTCCAAAACCTTTTGAAGAACGATGAGAAGGGAGAAAAATGTGAACCTAATATAACCGACCTCTAAGACTTTGTTTGGACCAAACGTAAAAGCACCTCACAAGATGTGCCATCTTAAGTGGCAGTTGATAACATGTGCGGTAACAAAAAATCTGAATTATAAAAATACGAGATGCGATAACTACTATCCGAGATATGGGGAGCGGAAGAAACAATTACTCATGCCATTTTTGAGTGTCCTCCTGCCCTGCAAGTATAGGCTTTATCATCGACGCTCTCTGGTCAAAGCAATTTTCCATTACCTAACATTTATGCCAATATGGATAAATTTTTTTTTTGAAGAAATGACGAAATTATTGCACTTGATTCTCACAGAGACCCTTACCCTTGGATAATTTGGTATATCTGGAAGACACGAAATGATAAACTATTTAGGAGGATTGATAGAGACCCTATGGAGTTAGTAAGACATGCAAAAAGAGAATGTCTAGCATGATTTAGTGTTAATGAGACGGTCAATCAGAACCCACAAGCGCACAAGAGCGAGGAACTTTAGATCTTAAGTCTGGAGAATATTTGTATGGTGGACAGTTCTTGGACTGCCAAAGATCAGTATAGTGGTTGCGGATGGGTGTGGAAGAACTGTAACGGGAAAATCGAGCTCATGGGGACGAGAAATCTAAGGAACCGAGAGACAACCTTTCACTTTGAACTAGAAGCTCTTAGATGGGCAATGGAGAGCATGCTTCAATATTCGTCATGCCAGCGTTTTGGCATAGACTGTATGGACATTATCGCGATGGTAACGGAACCGCAAGCATGATTGAGTTTTGCAATGGAATTGGAGGCTATAGAATAGCCGTTTGATGTAAAAGAAAACAAAGAATAGCTGCCCCTACAAATATTTTTTTTTTCATTTTTATGTATCTGATTTTATAATAGACATAAACATAATATATTGTTTTATTTTGTGACACCCAATATATTGTAATATTTTGGTACAATATTTTTTAATGTAAAATATAAAATAAAGAAACACTTTTTAAATTATGATATTTTTTTCCAATTTATATAGTTTGTATACATGTTGTTTCTCTTTTGTTTCAGTTAGAATTATGTTTAATTCTATGGAGAACAACGAAAATGAATGAATCGACTCATGCCTTGGAAGATTAAGTACTCCACGGACTACATAAGCACCCTAGACCTGATACTTTATATAGGTTTATTAATAGCCAAATTTAATGAAGTGGAATAAGTAAGTCGAGTTATAAAAATATTGTTATAAACAGACTACAAAGAAAGCTAAATGAAGTTCAAATACAAAATAAAGGTCAAAAAGTTTTTTAAGACAAAATGATTAATATTCCCGTATGATCAGTACATCAACTTTATAAAATAATAAAAACAAATTACAAAAAAAAGATGAATAATACTGACTAACTTCAACGGTCAAATTAACTTGATTCAAAATGATACAATAAAACAAAAATATCAATTAATAACGAAATGGCAAATTCCAAAATATAAAATAAAAATCAAAAAGTACTTTGAGAAAATTTCAATTCTCCCACAAGTTTACTAACTCTTTTCAAATTTACCATTAATAAATGATTATTTTAAAAATAATATAAATTTATGATGAAATAGACTAAACTATTTTTTAAAAATATTTATAAAACATTTAGAAACTCAACTCCACTACTTCTTTTAACAATAAAATCTAAACAATAATTAATAAAATGTAAATTCAAATATTGATTGAAAATATTTTTGAATGTTAGCGAATTTTTTAAGTATCCTCGGGGTTGAGTATCTCTACTGTATGGAAAAGCTCAGATATCTTTGCTCCGAGGTTTTCACTTTTTTTTTTAAATTAAATAGTCCTGTGTTTGATATTTATTATTATCCGGAAATGTATTTTTGAGTTTGACGATTCTTCTTCATTTTCTTGAGCTACCGTCATATTTCTATGCGACAATCCAATCAGACTCGTCCAACAGGCCCATATTTTCAACACGCATTGGTCCTTCACGGAGTACTGCCACGGTCATCTTCATGACCCCAACAAACCACAGTTCGAGCAGGCTCTTCCAGAAGGCAAATACTGTATAAGAAGAAAACAAACAACGGTTCGTCGCGTCAACGGTGAATTCACTCTGATGTATCTCTAGATTGATCCGCCGTGAGGGCTTTGAATTTTCAAAATAATGGAAGCACCAAGACGTCGATCGGTCGTCGGAAACAACCGGAAGAGTAGCAAACGAGCTCTGACGGAGATGAACAAAGACGACGACCATGTTACGGCGGCGAAAGAGGAGTTCAACGACGTGGAGGTGTGGAATACGCTGAGTAATGGCTTCAAGCGTGCGCAACTCGTTCTAGACAAGAATCGTGACTTGATCCAACGCGTCAACGACAACCATCTGTCCCGAATCCCAGAGAACGTCTCCATGAACGTTGGTTTGATTAATGAAATCAACGGTAATATCTCCAGAGTTATGGAGATTTATACCGATTTAGCTGTCGATTTCGCTAAAAAATTCGAGGCGGCCAAGAGTGGCGACACTACTACGGCAACCACCTCCGGTTCCTACGGCTGTGGACAGAGCTCTTGTGGTTCTTGAGATCTGTTCCATGTCGCAAATTTAGTGTCCAAATAATTCTCAGAGTTAGCGTTATAAGTGTGGTGGATTAGATTCTTGCTATGCCTTGCATTATTGTATCCTATGATTTTGACCCTTGTTAAGGTATATTCATGTTTCTGTAATCAGCTTTTTCCTCTCTTTTGTGATGGTTGTTGCATGTGTATCATTTGCACATCCATCACTACGTTCATTGATTGATAATGATACAATTCGATGGTTTGTATTGAGGATTGAAATAACCATTTGAAGGAAGATGGTTGCAGGTTTCTTCTAGTGATAAGTTTTGAATTTTGAATATAGATCATGAGTTCCCAGACAGATATCCTTTGATTCGAGTCGAATGAACATCTTTTGGTGGATTATGCAATTTCCATCATAAGTGGGTGGAGTAAAAGACAAATCTCACCATCAAATGCACCCTCAAAAGCCACAATATCAATTTAGATTTTTTTTCTTCTAAAACACACTCGGGAATAGAAGTGATGGAGAATTCATTCACGGTTCTGTTTGGGTATAGACATCATCTGGTATGGTAATTGTTTGAATCGAGTTCGGTCGGAATCGAGTAAAGGAGATGGAATTCGTTGGTGGGTTAGTTCAAGATATCTTATTAGATCGAAAAGTTTTGTGGGTTACAAATAAGGAAATAGATGGAGGAAATAAGCCGTTGCTCGGAAAGCTAGCCGAGAAAGTACAAGTCTGCGAGAATACAAAAGAGTAAATCCTCGCCAGGTGTGTGTGTGAATGTTCGGATCCCCTCTTTGCTGGTCTCCCCTTCCCTCAAATAGGCGAGTTACTTTACTCGTCTTACCCTAGGTCGGTTCGTTCCAATGGGCTTGGTTTTATCATGCCGAGCAGCCAGGCCACGCGAGTTATCTCTGAGCCGAGCTTGAGTTCTTTCTTCGCAGAGCCGAGTAAAACAGTCTTGAGCCATAATCACGCGCTTGATCGGGAGCCGTTCAATTAAGTTGACATCCTGGGCCGGCTTGACGGGCCAAATCCTCTATTTTATGGGACTTGTGTAGGGATGCAATCTACCACCTACAATAAGTCTCCCTAATTCACTTGTAAGAGGCGTAACCGGTCTCACTGAATTTGTGGAGTCAGGTCTGGAAAATAGAAGATTTGGGTCGGCATTCGCCTCGGCGGCTCCCTTCTATCCGTAGTGACTTCTTTCATTTGCTCGGGTCAAAGGTACTCCTCGATTCCTAGTTGAGTGGGAGTGGCTTGGGGGTAGATTTGCTTGTCCCAAAGGTCCTGAGCAGAAATGATTATGACGATGTGGATCGCATACTGCTTAGGGTGAAATTTTGTTGATAGCCCGACCTTTGAAGTACAATTGATTTTGGTTTAGGATCAGTCTAGTTGATTTAATTAGATCGATTGGACCCAATGTACGCTTTTCTCCAAGAAGTGGAAGCGTCGCGGCTGAGTGCGTTGGAGGGTTTGGTGGTTTCTTAGGCGCAATATGCCCATTTAGATCTAATGATGACGCCGTTGGGCACCCGTCCCCCTTTCTTCTTATAAATACGCGTTCTCTCTGCATTCTTCTCTATCCTTCTCTTCTCTATCCTTCTCTCACTTTTAGGTATTCCCTATCTCTCTTAGTTTACCTCTCTCTCTAGATTAGGTCGGTCATTTCACTCGCGAGTCATTGCCTGTTGATTGCCTGATAAGAAGCATGGCCCCGAGAGAAAGATTATCCAAAGAGCAGAAGGGGAAGGGCGTTTCCACAGAGTCGAGCCCTACAAGAGATTTGATGGTCAACTGAAGCTCGCTCTATGACTTTAGCCCGATTTATCGAGATGCTATGATGGATACGACTTCTCTTGACTTCTCACAGCGTCTCTTGGTCGCCGATGCTGCGAGGTTTATCCGGGAGAGGGCGATGGTCAATCCGTTATCGACGATCCTGAGGTTATGGAAGGTAGTGAGTCGAGCGATCCTGAGGGGCATTCCTTGGGGGTAGGGCAGAACACGTTGATTTCTGTCCGACCTGCTTCTAACAGGGTGGGGTTTTTGGAGAGCTCCTAACCGTAGCTCCTGAGCTATTGCGTCCTTTGATCGTGGAAAGTCAGACTCGAGGAAACGTGTTCGGAACCTGGTCAACTCTCGACAGTTTGAAGAAGATATTGAGGGAGTGCGGAGCCACTGGTGTGAATTTTCTAATCTCAACGTACAAGAAGAGGCCGCGGAATCCCCTGATCGGGTTCCAATGTGTGTATGAATCGTATTTTCAAGAGGACACCAAGTTGTGGTTCCATCCCCCGAATGATTACGTCATATTGCTTTTGTTGAGACATGGCGATCTCCCAGTTTTTGAATGGTTCGTAACGCACTGCGGTGGCGTTGATGGTGTTGGCTGCGGAAGTCGACATTTCTATGAGTGTTTTGGTTTTTGAGGAACTAACCTTTACGCAAGCTCAGCCGAATGACTTGTTCGTAGTCAAGATGATACCGAGCTACAATATCCTGGCTGGTAAGCCAAACAAGATGGACCATTGGCAGCGCCACTACTTCTACGTTAAGGCAGACGAATTTGCCTTTAAGGAGCCGTCTGGAAATAACTATAGAGTGCTTTGGAACCATAGACTCGGTAGATTATTATAGCTGAGGAACTGCTTTTATTTTTCTTTTCTAATTTTCTATTTTTGCTCATACTTTTCAGTCGTTCATCCCAACACTATCACCTATCCCAAGAACGAGAAGTTTTTCGAGAACGCCTAGGCTATCGTTGCCCTCATCCATCGACGTTGGCATAAGATTAATTGTGCGAAGATTCTACGGTTTCTGAAGCGTATCGGGAGATGTACATCTAGGGTCTTGTTCTCTTCTTTTTCTTTTTATAACGTTCCACGTCTATCGACTACTTCATGCAGTCAATTGGGTGTCTGATCTGCCGTGTTTGGTCGGGTTAAAAAGTGGTTGTAACTATTCCCGAGGAAAAAGCAGGCTCAAGTAAAGAAAGCCAAGAAGATGGACATGCCGGATCTCAGTGCCCTGGTAGAAGAGGAGCTGGGCTTGACGGGATTAAACCGATGACCATGCTGGACAGGATGGGTTCAGAAAATCTGTCTATCGGTGAACCGACGTTGAGCATTTCTGCCCTACCAGCAACTAATGTGGATTCCGAAAAGACGAATCCAAACCTCGAAGCTTAAGAATCGATTAAGAGGAAGAAGAGCAAGAAAAAATTGAGGAGTGACCGCTCTAAAGGAGATGAGGCCTCTGTGGGTCTTTATGGCGATTTCTCCAAGGAGAAGCAGAGGAAGAAGAAGACAAGGAAGAATTCCCATTTGGAGGAATGGCTCGAACTACAGTGATCCGAGACCTTCTTCCCTTAGTCTGGGAGGGACCGCAGCAGGCTGTTTGAGGAGACAGAGGAAAACTGAGCTATGGATATGGATGCCGGCGAGGCCTTGGAAGAGGGTTTGATGAGGAGGAAGTCTTCTGAGACGCTTCCTGAGGAACATACCGAATAAGGGAGGAGTAATTCTGCCGTTTGGGACTGTAATGAGACTCAGGCCCAAGGGGGACTGGTACAAATGCTGCTACTCTCGTGGTCCCCGGGGGTGGCGTCCAAGGACGGAGCTGCGCCCCCTTCCGGAGAGTCTCAGGACACCTTGCTTGACATGGTCAAATTTTGGTACTCCAGCGAGACTCCACTCATCAATGCCCCGAGCCAGTGTGCCGAGCTAGTTAGTCAGGTAAAGGGCAGTCTTCTGGACATGCCGACGGTTGGGACTTAATCTTCTCGGTGCGTACGTCGAAGCCGCCAGAAATTTTGTCTTGGTGGGTAATTTCGAGACCGCATATTCTTTGTTTTTTTTCGGGGCTCCGATTTTCTAATTATGATTTTTTTCTTCATGCAGCATGAAGGCCATATGAATTTTCAGGTCCATGAGTATGACGTGGCTTTGAAACATACGATATCCCAAAGGAAGATTGTTGAAACAGAGCTAGAGAAGGAGAAAGCAAAGGTAGCAGCTCGGAACGCCTTTATTGAAAGGAACTCGGAGGAGTTCAAGTAGGCGGCGGAGACAGGAATCATACAGAGGGACCGAGCGATAGAATGTGATGCGCCTCAGTACATGGATCAGTACATGGAACCAGCACTGGATGCGGATCAGGAAGATCACATTGCCTCAACTGAGGTTCACCCAGCCATGTACATTGATCTAGGGATCAAATTCTGTAATGACCCATATCTGTTTCAAAAATTCTGAAATGACCCTCCCATAAATTATATTTATTTTATATTAAATTTTAAATACAAAAAAGGTAAATAACTAAAAAACCAGAAGACATTAACTTATTTACAAATCGTGCCATTATTATTCTACCCAAAACCCGATCTGTTTTCTGACCCTTAATCCAACCCGTTTTCTGACCCAGAACCCGACCCATTTGTAACCCTACATCCCTAAATCAAAACACAATTTTTTCACCTCCCACAATCCAATTTTGTTGTTCTTATTCTTAAACCAGATTTATATTCTTGTTTCTTGTTCTTATCTCAAATCGATTAACTTATTAACATCCTCAATCGATTTCTTCTTATCTAAATCGAATTTCATCTTTATTCTGAAAAATTCGCAACAAAGAAGAAAAAAAAGTATTACTAGTACAACTAATACAACTCAAAGTAGTGCAACTAGTACAACTCCAACCAGTACAACTAGATTGGGTATAACCAGAATAACTAGTACAACTAGGTTGAGTATAACATGTATAACTAGTACAACTTTATAATTAATTTGGTGATATTTGTTTTTTTCAGCATATTAATAATGTTATTGAAAAGGATGATGCGGAACCAATGAAAACATTGGTCTAATCCTCCCGCCTAGATGTGTCAAAATATGTTAAATGTTTATTTTCTATAATATTTAATTTGGATAACGGTTTTGTTTTACTACTTGTACTAATTAGGGAAAAAATCATCTTGACTCTTTTTGCTCTCGAAGCCGAAGAAGGCAGCTGGAAAGCCGGAAAAAGCTATACTACGTTGGATATGTTTTCTAATACCCTAAAATACAACTAGAATGAGTATAGCATATATAATTAGTAAAACTGAAATTGTATAACTAGTACAACTTTACAAGTAATATGGTTAAATTTGTTTTTTTTTTCCAGTGTATGAATGACAGTAGAAAAGAGAATGATGTATAACAAATGAAACATGCTATTCTAATATTTCCTCGCATGCATGTGTCAAAATACATGAATATTTTGTTTTATATAATATTTGTGTGGATAATGATTTGTTTAATTAGTTGTATTAGTTGTACAAGTTGTAGTGTAGGGTCTGAAAAGTTGCAGTATATGAAGATTTTAAAAAGTAAACTGCAAAAATGATATAGAACCCTCACGACTTTGAAAGTGATGTATATGCTTCATGTTTGGTGTTTGTACAATGAAAATAATAGTCCAACTTGTGCACTTGGTTTAACTATGGTAATAGTACCAACGTTTCGATATTAAAAATGACATACCATTGTTAGTTGTATTTTTGAATTTAATTTCAAATAGCTTTTTATTCTTATGTTTATCATCTCAGATTATCATAACACTTCTCACCCCAACATCTATTTTCTTTATATGAATATAAAAATAAGATCTGAAATAAGAAATTGTACACATATATACAATAAGAACATGGTGAAACTTACATAATTTTATATGAAGAGATGACATACCAATCATTTTATATATGATTTTATATAGTCATTACACACACTTGGAAAATATTCTAATGTTATCAAAAGAAATATACATCCAAAATAAAAGCCTAAAAGACACAAAAAAGTAGATTAATATGATTGGCATAAATAATATAACTAGTATAACTACAAGAAAAATATGTATGACTGGTTTAACTGGTACAACTACGTTCTTTGAATAACACATAGTTGTACCAAGTTTTGGGTTGTACAAGTTTGTACATTGTTGTATTTTGGTAGTGAAATTAAAAAACTTAGTTGTACCACATAAAAAATAAATATACCCTAGTTGTACTACTTCTGTATGTTTACCTATCTGATATCACATATAATCAAATCATTAATTTTGGTAAATTGTATCTGATGTATGTTTTTAAAAAATATAGTGGACAAACAAGTAAACAAACCTTTAAAGTATAAGGTGGAACATAAAACTTACGAGATAGTGTAATAATTGGAAAAAATATTAAAAAATTAAAATAGTTAGAGAGACCATTATAAACACGCACCAGTTTGGTCAATTGATTGTTTTCTTAATATGAAAAACCAAATGGAATTTTAAATTTTCTATAATGAAGAAGTTTAACCAGTAGTACTAGTATTACATGTCTGGTATATAATATGAAGTTGCACCAGTTAAACAAATATTACATATCTAGTATATATATGAGTTATATGTTTAGTTATATGAGTTGTACTATCTTCTATAACTGACTCCTTTAGCAATTTCATGATTTTACTTATTATGCATTTAGTTTTAGCTTCTTTTAAGAATTTTAAATCGTATTTAGGTGTATATATTATATTTAATTGTTTATTTGTAGCTAACATGGTTTAAAGTGCATAACTAAAAAGTTCGAGCTGAAATCAGACAAATATCTGGTTAATTAGAAAGTTTGGGACCAAAATAAAGAAGGAAAAAATCTAAGGACCAAATACACAAATAATGAAAAGTTAGTTTCCCCACCAGATTCAATCGATCGTTCATCCATGATTGATTGAAATCTGCTCAATCCATCGTCATCCATGGTTAACTGAAATCAAAATTTGGCGGAGTCGGCGGTGAGGGTCTAAGGTCACGGCGACGATGGCGACTTGACGGGGTCGGAGGAACTCGTCTACGAGTTATAAAACTCAAAGTTGGTGGAAGTTGGAGCAATAAACAATCTTGTGATTAAATTTTGAAGAAGAGAAGATAGGTCGCGACTCACAGAGTAATATCCTAAACTTTTGACATGGGGTGTTGTTTACTGTTCTAGCAAAGTATAAATATCCAAAACAATCAATTATCAAATTAACCTTTAATTCTAACACACAAAATAATACTCTTGCCTAGAGAGATCAATTGAGTACTTAGGGATCGAATCCACAGAGAACAATGACACACAATAGATTATTCCTAAAGTTAAGCTAGGTGATTATATATATAACAAGTAATCAGTCTAAGGAAATGTTCTTTATCAAAGAGTGTAGAAGGAATATGGAAATATGCTAATAATGTAAATATGGAAATATGCTAATAATGTAAATATGTAAATATGCTAATAAACTAATTAGATGTAAATATAAATATGCTAGATCTAGGGTTTCTGTGACAGAGTGTCGATCGATGGTAGGCAGGTTTGGTCGATCGATGGTCGTGATCCAGTGTCGACCGATGGTGCCTCTATGGGTGTCGATCGATGCTAGTATAAGTAGGCTGTAGAAATAAAATAAAACTCGAAATATATGAATATTATAATTAAAAATTAAGTAAAAACCTACTAAACAGTGAGTTACCTCCCACTCAGCGGTTGGTTATAGTCTTAAGCTCGACGTTTTGAACTTTCTGACTAGAATGGAGGTGGATCAACACTTGGAAAACAAGTTTTTACATCTTCTTTGCTCTTCAGAAACCATGTACCATTGAAGTTTCTCATTGCTTCATCTCCTTTGGCTTTCTCATTCTTAATGATCTCCTTAGTAACTTCCACTGAATGCATTCTCGTTTGTAGATTCTCAATATTACGATGTAGCAGTATAAGTTTAGCAGCTGTAGTCTCTGATATATCCTCCATTTTTTGAGAAATATCTTCCTTCATTAGGCTCTGAGAGAAAACAATCTCATTGAACCTGTCTTCAAATTGTATTTCTTCTGTGTGCATTTGTCTGTCGGATGTAGCATCGATCGATGGTGAGATGCTGCCATCGATCGATGTCACTCTGTTGTGCCCACTCTCATGCTGTCTTTGAATAATATCCAAATCTCGCTGCATCTTTTCCATGCGTGTAGTCAGACCGGTGAGACATTTGTCTATATGGTAGTAGACATCATCAAGCCTCCTATAAGAATAATCTAATGACATCTCTTGAGCGTTGTAAATCTCATTCACAAGATCATCAATCTCTGCTCTGCTATATGTTTCTTGTTTCTTCCTGGACATAGCGATCTTTGCTGCATGTTCAGGTAAACATATGTAGCTGCAGTAGCTCTCTCTAGAACTGCTCTGATATCTTCCTCTTGCACATTCACAATTCATCCATCTATAGCGCGTGCATTGCCATTCTCATATCTGGATATGCCATACTCATCTTGCTTTTCCCAAAAGAAAATCCGTCTGCCATCAGCATCATAAGCTCTCTGTCCATACTCTACCTAACCGTCAATCAGTAGGGGATTTATCCATCTGACCAGTCCTGGAGTTTCTGAAGTGAAAGGGTTAGATGTACATAAATCGTTGACTCCTGGAATTTTGGTATCGATCGATGCATGCTTCTTGTTGTCGATCGATGTTTGGTATTGGTTAAGCTCGTGCTCCTGCTCCTTGATGTCGATCGATGGTGGTACCGGCACGTCGATCAATGGCAGTTGCTGTTGTCCAAATAAACTTTTTGATCCATTAGCCATAACAAGGGCATCTGATACATCTTACTTAGGAAATTTGAGAATCCTCCCGTAAAGATCTCGTGCACGTCGTTTTGTATCTCTGAAAATCCCAAACTCGTCTGGTCTGAGATAATCATCTTTTGTATCTTATGCTTCATTTAATTGTTTTGGTCTTCGTGTGATGTCATTGGATGGCCAAGATATGTTGAGGATTGATGCAGGATTGCCTACTCTCGTGTTCATTACCCAGCCATAATCTCCATAGTAACCATAGCGTCGATCGATGTCGATCGATGTTCGGTGATGACACCGGTGGATGAAAAGATTTCCAGCTCCATTATCCATTACTAGTATATCTGCTACATCGTCTTTCGTGACATGTAGAATTCGGCCGTCCATAGCTCTGGCATAACCATCTGGATCTCGCATAATACTGAACTCTTCTGGTTGTAAATAACCATATTCCCTCGCGTTCTAAAGATGAATCTCGTTCGGTTTATGCGTCATCTTCAATATCGATCGACGGTGTAAGGTGTCCGTCGATCGATGTTGGTTTCCCAGGTCGAAGGGAAACATGAAAAATTCCAGCCTCTTTCAAAGAAATTCCTCGGTATTCAATTGTTTCTTCCTCTCTGTAATCTTCTTCGTACTCGAGAAAAGCTGTGTTGTAACTTAAATCGCCATGGTAGGGGGTAGGCTTGTGCAGAAGTGTGAGTGTCTATCGATGCGATAAGGTGGGTATCGATCGATTTTTGAACTATATTGCTGTCGATCGATGTGGGGGGTTGAGTGTCGATCGATGCTCCTTCTTCTGATTCCTCACCGAACTCGTAATTGCAGAAACACATGGCCACAAGTTCTGCATTATTGCACAATTCGATCAGGGTAGTCTTGTTCTTTTTTTTTGACAGGTTCAAAAAAAATATTTTGATTAATTAGAGATAGATACAACTTGTTTAACTTCATATCGCATATGGCTCCCACAGTAGCCATGAATGCTCTCCCAAGTAGTAGAGAAGAGTTCCAATATATCCTGAGTTCCAAGAAGGATTGCATGTGTTAAGCATATAATATGTAGAGGAATGCAATAAAGTGTCACATGAAAGTCTGTTGGGACCAATGTATTATTGATCTGAACTGGAACATCTTTTACCATCCCTCCTAAATTCACTCTTGAGCAGTCTACGAATGTAAAAGAATCGTTGGAAGGTTTCACGTTTAGGTTCAGCTCCTCTGCCATTGACTTTGGCATAATGCTTACTGAAGATCCCGTGTCACAAAGGGAGTTGGGGTATTTGTTTCCTTTGATGAAGCATGGAACCACGAATTTTTCAGGATCACTTTTCGTCTTTAGACAGGTCCTCTGCTTCATCTTTTCCCTAAGGGGATTGAATATTATTTCTATACCATCATCTGTCTCCCTTGTTTCCCTGAAAAATATCCACAATCTGTGAGTATAATAGGCTTCATCAGAGGTATCTAGAGGAATTTTAAAAACTCTTTTAGGAAAGCTGTCTATCTTCTTTTCATTGGCTTCTCTGCGTTGATGCTTGGGGATTTTTTGTCTCCTTTTTGAATGTCCCTCATCTTCTCTATCAGTATCCATAGCTTCAGATGTGTTTGAATTCTGATATGAAATTGTCATGGTTGGACATACAAACGAACTTGCATTTAGGTTCGGTAGCCGTACTAGATTTATCTCATGTCGTTCGATTTCGTGTGTGTACTACCGATCGATTCTTCCGTCCCCATGTCGATCGTTTCTTCCGTCCCCTTGTCGATCGACGTTACGGAGATAGTGTCAATCGATATTCGTCAATTCACACGAAGCCACTGAGTCTGTGGGTTTCACCGTCGATCGATTCTCACCAGTTGGCGTCGATCGATGTGTATTAGTATTACCGAGTGAAACTGAATTTCCACACAAAATTGCTATGTTGGGGCTTCTCTCTCTTAACTTCCTGCCAGAAATCATCATCAATCAAAGCATTGACGTGGTGTCTTTGCCAAGCCTCGATTTTCTCCTTGATCAAGCTCTCATGCTTCTTAGTGGTCTCACTTGTTTGCATCACTTGATTCTTTCTTCACATGAGTGCTAAGGTTTTCGAACTTGGTGTTGAGGTTGAGGTACAAACCATATATCTTCCCATTGAAATCCACAGTCATCTTCTGCTATCCCTCTAAAACTCTGTCAACCATCACTTCAATCTTGCTTTCCTGACTTTCTAGAGGAGGATTCTGGTAGTAGGTAGATCCATAAGTCTTATTGTTATTAAAAGGCTTTCGTTGCGAATTCTGATAAGATTTACTCCTTTGATCAGTACCATAGGAGTTCCTGTTGAAGCCTGAATTCCCTTGTCTCTGGAAACCATTCCCATCAATGTAGTTTACATCTTCTTCATCAAACTCATCGTCTCTATACTCAATTGCTTCCACGTCCGCAAAATTATCTTGCTTCTTGAAAAATCTCTGAACACTATCCAGTTTTGCCTTAATTTCTTCAATATGCTCCTTGCTCATAGCTGGAGCTTATTTCTTTCTCTCGAAATTGGTGTTCTTGGTGCTACTAATGGATGCAAGGTTTTCTATCTTTTGACCTGCTGCATTATGCAGATGACCGTTGAGGTCATGCAAGTCTCCATTCTCATTATGAACCACAATTATAGGCGCAACCATTTGAACTCGTATGCTGTCGTCAATCGATGCGGATGAGATGCTGTCGATCGATGCTAAGTAATCAATATCGGTCGATGCTAGAGTTCTGATTCTGGTCGATGCTGTCCGTAAAGAAGTATCGATCGATGCTGAATGTATGCCATCGATTGATGTTTTTTGTCTTTCTTTGCGGATTGTACGTTCGAGTTTTTGCGGGTCTGAGAATAGTAATTATTGTCCTTTATTGCTCATGGTACTCTTTTGCATGCACCTGAAAGACAAAGAAAAAGAAAATCAGTAACTTGAAAGTAAAATAAACCTAGAATAAACCCTAGAAATTAAATCTAATGGTGATCAATGTTCCCCGGCAACGACACCAAATTTGACATGGGGTGTTGTTTACTGTTCTAGCATGGTATAAATATCCTAAACCATCAACTATCAAATTAACCCTTAATTCTAACACACAAAATAATACTCTTGCCAAGAGAGATCATGTGTAGTACTTAGGGATCGAATCCACAGAGAACAGTGACACACAATAGATTTCTTATTCCTAATGTTAAGCTAGGTGATTATATATATATTGGTAACAAGTAATCAGTCTAAGGAAATGTTCCTTATTAGAGAGTGTAGATGCAATATGGAAATATGCTAATAATGTAAATATGAAAATATGCTAATAATGTAAATATGAAAACATGTTAATAAACTAACTAGACGTAAATGTAAATATGCTAGATCTAAGGTTTCAGGCAAGTAGATTATAGAATATAGAAGTTAAAAGATATTTAATCATGGAATTTGATATCTATTGTAAAAGACATCATCTCTCGCTGCGAGTCTAATCTATTGACTAAGTCCAATGTCTCAGCTCTCGCTTGTTGACACGGAATGGCCATCGATCGATGGCAATGATCCTGTGTCGATTGATGGTTTCTTGAGTCAACCTTTATGACCTAATTTGATAAGTTCACTAGATTAACTAAATCAACTCTCATTTTTTTCTAGCAACCTAGCTCAACTGAATAAACTCCGGTAGTACACCATGCTCTCGCTTGCACCTAACTATCCTATTATCAAGGTTCTAGTTAGCTACTCTAGAACACAAGCAATAAACACAATTCTATTAATAGATCTAATAATGACCCTAACAATTTAATTGTTTGGCTAATCCATCAGTACAATTAATAAAACCTAAATCTAGTTGATAACTACTTAGACATAATTAAAGTAAGAAAAACAGTCTGAATATAATGCATAGATAAAACACTGGGGTTCCAATAAAAATCTCCCTAAGAATATTGTCTACTAAATTGTATTGTATTGTATTCTATTGTATCCACCTCTTTTTCTTTCTCATACACAAAGTATAAATATAAAAATCCTAAAATCTAGGTCAAAACTCGTCTAGGGGTAAACTTGTAATCTTGTGTCTTGTCTCTAACTTGGACTTGAAATCGGCTGTCCACGAATTAGTCATCGATCGATGCCAAGTGGCCAGCATCGATCGATCTTGGTCATATAACATCGGTCGATGTCAGGATAGTGTCGTCGATCGACGACAGTCTTGTACTTCGACTCTCTCATAGATCAGCTATGGATTAATCTCCTCTAAATGCTCCAAAATCTCCAAGTATCTCCATATATCTCCAAAACGTACCTGGACCTGTAAAGACCTTAAAACATAGCCTAAACACACATAATAGACACTAAATGAAGTCCATAAGATGGCCTAAAACTGGTAATAAATAGGCTATATTAACTTTGCATTGATAATCCTTTACTGAGCGTTCCGAGTCACCACATGGAGGAGAGAAACCCATTATGACATTGATGCGTATTTGGCGCTTGGCTTGTTTCTGCTGGAGTTGGGTATGTAGATCGCCGAACAAGCTCTCAATGGTTAGTCGGGGTTTCGCTCGCTTGACTTTCGTAGATGATCTATCCTTAGTCTATCGAGCTTCTGCTGTAAGTCGGAGACCTTCGGGCGGTTTAGTTTGATTTTCAGATCTTCGACTTTAGAGTTTAGATTATCGTGGAGATCCTAGATGTCTAAGTCAGCGGTTCCCTTGGGATCAGCTGCGACAAAGTTTGACTTGACGCCTTCCGAGGTATCCATCGTGGCACTGAGATTGTCAATGGCTTGCCATGCACTGACTGAATTGGCCTTCGAGAGTTGGAGTATGTCATGTAGATTGTTGGCAGAGCTTGAGGAGTTGCTAGGGATTGATGGTTTGCGATCGATTAGGTCGCATAAGTCTCGAGGCTGAGACTCCTCATTGGAAGAAGTCTCTGATCCAGCGATGATAATCTGAATGCACTTTCTGTTTCTTGGTTGTTCTTCATTCTGGGGTGTCTCGTCTCGGTCCCGAGCAATAGTTTTGTTATTGTTTGGTAAGGATTCTTCTTGTGCGGCTTTGTCTTGGGACTTTTGGGCTTTCTTTTCTTTGTTTTTGCTCTAGCTTTTGTTGTTCTTTGGCTTCTGCTTGGGCGGTTCGACCTACGGATTGCCATTGTTGAATGCATAGAGTAAAGCCTCGTGGAGCTGTTTGCATTCTTTCGTGTCCTGTCCCGTAACCTGATGGTACTCACAATTTTTTTTTAGGTCGACAAAGCTGGTGGAACTTGCTGGAGTCTGGGATTTTTTTATCGCGTCTCTATCTCAGTGGTTCCATCCCTTCTCTTGGACAACGACCGTCGAGCCAGGCAAGCCGTCCTCGTTGAAAATGTAGATAAAACCTTTCTTTCGGCCAGATTTTCCGTAGACGAGTGCTGATGCAGTTCGTGACGAGTATCTGCGGTCTTAGCTGCAGGCTGCTTCGAGGCGTTCTGCTTGTTGATGAGGGCCCCATCAATTTTGGTTTGGTTGACTTTGATTTTCGGTATCATTCTCATAAGTCCCATTTGGATTGTACTATATTGGGCCGGGTTCGGTTCCTTCCGGGTTTGGTTTGGAGAGGATTGTAGCCAAAGTCTAAAATCGATCAAAATAATATTTTTAAAGCATGAAAAATTGACAATTTCTTTCTTTCAAATATATGAATTAGTTACAAATCTAATTAAAATTAGTTAAACTAAATTAACTAAAAAACATTCAATATAACAAATGAAACAAACTAAAAAAATGTTTCGCATACTATAAAATATCTAAAGGACATTAAAAATATATAAAAAACATTAATATATTTAACTAATTTCTGATATATTGGATCCTAGTTCGGATTTTGGTTCAGTTTGGTTCGGTTATACCCAAATTTCAAAGTACTAAGCTCATAAGTCTCATTTAGATATTTTTGTATAATGGTTCAGATCCGGTTTCGATTGCTTCGGTTCGAGTTTAGGTAGGTACTTCGGCTTGTAGTAAAAATACACAGGCCTAGACAGAGAAGACATCGGTTGTCGGTAGAGATCGTCCTAAAACTTCGAGTGGACCCATGACGTGTGCTTTGGAGCTTCTTCTGAAATGTGGTGGGGACTGTTCAAAATGGGGAAAACGGATTTGAAAATTTCCATGAAGTCTCACTGGATTTGGATGTAGGACTGGGAAAACTGCCATATGTCAGCGGCGGTTACTCCTTGGTGACTGAACAATATGTAATTTTTAAGAATTGTTGCTGATAGATCGCAAAAGTTGTCGTCTGAGTTTTTCGGAAGCTTGGAGAACCAGGTTAGCTCCAGCCTTATAAGGCTTTCAACGAACAGCTGGCAAAAGCCCGCTTCTTTTTCGTTGTCAGATAATTTGGCTCGCAACATCGAGTTGGAGTAGGATGGAAGGGAGATTTTTTTCTGTAAACTAGAGCCGTACATCGCTTTTTTGAGCGTTGCGGCGAGGACACAATTGATTTGTGGAGCCAAGCTCGTGATGTGGTATATTTTTGAATGGATGTCTTGGATCAAGAGCTTGAGCTCAGAGATCTCGCAGATGGTATCCAGATTGGCCATTAGAGTTTTGTACGGCACCACCGACAATCGGGTTGGTGGTTCGGCTATTGGTTCTTCTACCTAAGCTGTACGATATGTATTGAAGAGCTGTCTTTGGATGTTCGGAGGGTTACTTGTGTTACCGGCCAAAGGAGCGAGGACATCGCCTAAGGTGGATAACATCTCGTTTTTCATCCTTGTGCTTCTTCCTGTTTAAGGAAGCAGGCCATGGCGGTATCCATGAAGTCCGACATGGTTGGTGCCGCGGCAACATGAGTGGGTTCTGGCTCTTCACTGAAGGTTGAATTTGCAAGAGTCATGCTGATCTTCGTTTAATGCTACTTCGTTCTGCCCCACGGTGGGCACCAACTGTTTAAACCGAGTTCGGTTGGGAACGAGTAAAGGAGCTGAATTCGTCGGTGGGTTAGTTCGAAGACGTTTTATTAGATCGGAAAGTTTTGTCGGTTACAAATATGGAAATAGACAGAGGAAATAAGCGGATGCTCGGAAAGCTAGCGGGGAAAGTACAAGTTGTTGAGAATACAAAAGAGTAAAACCCTAATTTCTAGCCGCCAGGTGTGTGTGTGTGTGTGTGTGTGAATGTTCGGATCCCCTCTGTTGGTCTCCCATTCCCTTTAATAGACGAGCTCTTTTCCCCGTCTTACCCGAGGTAGGTCGTACTAATGGGCTTTGTCTTATCAGGTCGAGCAGCCCGGCCGTGCTATCTATCTCTGAGCCGAGGTGGAGTTCGTTCTTCGCAGAGCCAGGTAAAAAAATATTGAGTCGTAATCACGCGCTTGGTTGAGAGCCACTCAATGAAGCCGACATCCCGGGCATGCTTAACAGGTCAAATCCTCTGTTTTGTGGGCCTTGTGGAGGAATGCAATCCATCTCCTATAGTATTCCTTATCCTTTCTCTGGTTCATTAAGAGCTTCAATGAAGCATCAACTATAGCTTGAGGGTGAGGGTGGGTGTGTCTAGTTCCACACCCAGATTAATCTGGTTGAGTGTCGAGGTTGATGTTTGATCCGGGGTTGCTAGCCACGACCCGACTATGTAGTCTCTTGGATTCATAGACAATATATTAGGTTCTACCGATTTTACTCAAAAATTTAATTGTTGTTTTAAATGCCCTATTTTGGAAGAATTAATGGAATTTCATTAAGAAATAAAAGACCTCAATTTGCGTCATAGCAGGTAGGAAGTATTTTAGGTAAAAACATAGCAAGATAAAAACTCTAAATCGTTAAAAGAAAACACAAAAACAAACTAAACCCAGGGCCGACTTAGGTAAGGGGGAAACAGTGCAATGGTCTGAGGACCCATGTGTAAAAGGGGCCCGTAATATTTTTAACTAATGTCAGCTATAAATTTTACACAAAATAAGTATTTTTCATGGGTTTTTAAGATCGTTGAAAAAATTACTGGATCTTTAATAATCTATTGATTATTTATTTATTAAATCAACTTTTGTTTATTGAGTGTGCATTTTTGGCTGTTCAGATTCTTTTTCATAAAGTTTCTTAGTCAGATGGTTTCTTTCAATGATGACATTAGTTTTTTGTTATTTTTTAAATAAAAAACATTAGTCTTATGAATGTTAGTTACTTTCTTTACTTGTTTTGATAAATTATTTGATAAGTAGCACCTTTTTATAAGAATAAATCATAGTATTTTATATTCTAAGGTTATAATTTAAACTTCGCCCTAGGGCCTATGAAAGGTTTGAGCCGACCCTGACTACACCATGGTAGTTGTTATCTCCTTGTGAAACAAATCTCTGAGCCACCGCGGAGTTCCTTAACACACATATGATGAAGACAAAGCTCTTTCACTACCGGAAATTTCAGACATTCTTTTATTGCAGTTCAGCAGTTCGATTGATATCCCAGGTAAGGTTTGTCTTGAACATATTCCAATGAACTCACCAATTACCCTAAACATTTGTTTTGTCCATGCATGCAAATATAATCACTTTAAGTTATTTATTAAAATATGCATTAATAATTCAAAAACTACCATAAAAATTTATTGTTTATAGCTTCAAAATTTTTACATTGAATATCAAATTATTTATATATGACATAGTTATTCATCAAAATATATATATGCTTGTTATTGCATTAAATTGTTTAAGATTTATATTTTTATTTTAAAATACATTTTTATTTTGATTTTTTTATTAAATCATTTTAATAAATTATATGATTTAATAATTTTAATATTTTTTTGCTAATTTTTATTATATAAATTTATAATAAATAATCTAATCTAATAATTGAATTTAATTATTCATTAAAGGCATCAACAAAACTAACCAATCTAATTTTTAGCGTGAGAGCTTGAATGCAAAAATTGGCTTTGGAATTAATAGTATAGATGCCCTTTAATTTGGATTTTGGTTAGGTTTCAGTCTAGTTTTTTGGTTTTTCAGTATTTTGATTTATAAAAATTATGTACATAATAAAACCATATACTTGGGTTTGGTTAGATTTATATACTTTTAGTTTTTGGTTTATCCAATTTTATATTAAAAACCATAACTATATTTATCTTTTATAATATTATGTGAATTTTCATTTTTTTGTGCAAACCCTCTTCATTCATTAATCTAAAATATAAGTCATTGAGAAAAATGTTTGTTTGGCTATAGAGTCAACAATAACATTAACTGCTCTAGAAACAAACTTAAATTGAATAACATTAAACAAATGAGTGAGAAGATAAATGTAATTGAGGATTCTTGCAATATCCAAATTCCTAACATGATTATTAATCAAGGTTATGAGAACCTGTAACTCAGAGAGGATAAAGAGGGAATTGATTCCACGAGCAAGAGAAGAGGTTATGTCTGTCCACATTGGCAAGATTTCCGCCATAAGGGGGGGACCTCACATAGAATGAGGTCGCAGAGTGTGATAGTAGGATTGATTCTGCATCATCGAAGATCCATCCAAAACTTGCACATTCTGACGAGGCATTCCAAGCAACATTAGTGTACATGCAGGTTTTTCCTAGACGTGGAAGGGGATCCGGGTTAATGCTAGGTTTTAGTGGTGGTAATTGAGAAGGTAGTTCTTGGGAGAAAGACCACTTGCAAGATACATAAATTATTTTTGCTAAAGTTTCCTCCGGTGTAAAGTCTCCTTTTAGAAGGTTAGTTAATTTCTGGAGATCCAGAGGTTCTATAAAATCCAAGATAGAAGCATACCAGGTCCTAGTCCTAAATGAGGGAAAGATAGAATTCTTCTTGCCTTCTCCAGTCCGCCGATTGTGCTTGTAATTAGCTCCGTATTTAGGCTAAAGACTAGGGGATCAGAGTTGAAGACATTAATAGCATAAGAGCAATTGAAAAGAACATCAGTCACATACTCCACCTCCTTGCTTCTAATACACATGTTAGTGATTGGTATGTATCTAATTGCAAATTGTTCTCCTAGTGGAAGGGCTCCATGTAGGTAATTCCAAAGGAATAACTTTATCTTTTCAGAGGTTTTGGCATTCCAAACATTGGATAGCCAATATGTACTTGCCACATCGTTATGTGGTTCCTAAAGGTTTAGGAGCTCTACTTGTTCTCTCTAACAAGATTTTGTATAGTATTCTCCTGTGGAGGATTTAAGGCAAACAAGTTCATTAGGGGCTCCATGTAGATTATGTTGTATCGTTAATATTTACTGCTGATGAAAGGGAAGGACGAGCTCCAACTTATCAGGATCCCAGCTTGTTGAGTTCTCCAACATTAAGTATGAGATTTTGAGGGATTGAAGGCTTTCAGTGTGGGTCCAAAGGGTCTTGATTGGTCAGTGCAAGATAGCCAAGGGTCGTACCAGATGTTTATCGCGTACCTGTCCCCACGATCCATCTCAAGTGTCTTGATAATAGGTCTCTTCCATAAGAACGCTTCGCCAACAATGGGAATAAGATATTTACGGTGAAAAAATTAAGAAATATTCTTCATTGAAGTACTTCCCGAGGAGGCAACGAGAAAGGAGACTGGAGGGGTTTCTCAGGATCTTCCAACTGAGCTTTGCAAGTATTGCATCATAAAATATGGTAATATTTTTGAAACCCAAACCACCCAGTTTTTTTGGTCTTGCCATTTTCTTCCATGCAACCCAAGACATTTTTCTTTTACAAGGTCCATCATCCCTCCAAAATCTTGTTAGCGTGGATTGGATCTTTGAGCAGAGAGATTAAGGTAATTTGAAGAATGATATTTCATGAGAGGAATCAAGGCTGTAACAATTCGCAGCATGACCATCTTGCCCTCCCTTGAGAGGAAATTTGAAGACCAACTGGTTTATTTTTGCTTAATTCGATCAACAATGCTTGCAAACAAGTTTATCTTCCTTATTCCAAAGTGCTCAATCAAGCCAAGGTATTTTACAACCCTCCCTCCTTTTCAATTCCAAGAACTTGCTCGATTTGTAGCCTCGTGCTTTGAATGGTTCTCTGGGAGAAGGATATAAATGATTTTTGTGCATTTATAAGCTGTCCCAAAACCTGATTCATAGGCTGCTAGTATTAGACTGAGAGTGTGAGCATTATTTTAATTAGCTTTTCAAAAACAAATGTGTCCTCTTCAAAGATCAGATGATTAATGTTTGGACACCTTGCTGCTATCTTGACCCCTTTTAGTTTTATTGTTCTTTGTCCCAAGTTGCAAAGCCCAAATAAGACTTTGCTTCATAGTATAAATAAGCACGGGAGACATGGGGTCTCCTTGTCTGGTCCTCCTTCATGGCTTTACAAAACTCCTTCATGCACCATTGATAATGAAAGAGTAACTGACTGAGGTGATACACTGCATAATCCACTTAGTTCAAAATGGGTGAAATCCAAACCTTAAGAGGACAGCTCTAATAAAATCCCATTCGAGCATGTCATAGCCTATACTCATGTCAGTCTTTAGAGCCATAAATCAGTGTTTTCTAGCTTTTGAGATAGTGTAGTCCTTAATGTGTAATTTTGACATTATCTGATATTGCTCTCTTTGGTACAAACACATATTTCGTTTCAGAAATGAGGTCCATGAGGAGAGGTTGAATCTGTCTAGCTAGAATCTTTGAGATGGTCTTATAATAGACATTGCATAGGGTATAGGTATGTAATCTGACACTTTCTTTGGTCCCAGCACCTTTGGTATCAGTCTAATATGAGTTTTATTGACAGGTATCGGCATACATCCGGATTGGAAGAATTCTTGTACCTTGGTGAAAATGTATTTTTCCACAATGCTCCAATTAGTTTGGAATAAGTAAGCAAAGAAGCGGTCAAGTCCTGGTGCCTTTCTAGGATGAATGAAAAAAACATATTTTTTCTTTCCTTTATCTCATGTATTTGAATTATTTTTTGATTTAGCTCATCTGCAACTTGTGGGAAAATAACTTTATTAATGATGATCTCCATCTCCCCAGTATCTTTGTTCTTTGGTTTGAAGATGCTTGAAAATACTTCTCAATAGTAGCTGTGATATCTTCCTCTTTGTAGGCTGGTACACTATCGTCTCCTTCTAGGAATGAAAATTTGTTCAAATTCTCTCTTTTTTGTGGAAGCATGGAAAAATCATGTATTTTTATCTCCTAGATTCAACCAGAATTGTCTATTTATTTGTTTCCAATAATCCCCTTCTAAGTAAATATGCACATGCAACTCTTCATTTAGTTTCCTGAGTTGGTCCTCATTAGGATGTGCATCCTTCATGAATTGTTCAATTTTGTGTTTTAGCTTCTATAAGATTACTTTGTTTTCGGTTTGTTGTTGCTTTGATCATTGGCTTTACACCGTTGTGCATTTATCAATCTTCTGTTTCACCTTAAGTTGTGTATCTTCTGTCTAAGTTTTTTCCAATAATTGCAAAACCTCAGCATTCTTACTCAGTCTTCTATCCTATCTAAAGATATTCTTCTTTTTTCTTAGGAGATAATGGTCAGAGCTTTCAAAGTAAAGGTAGTCCACTACAAAAAAAATATTGATAGCACATTATGATAACATTGTTTTCATAACTGCAATGGAAGACCAGTTTCTGATTTTTGGTTTATATTAGTAGCAGTGAATTAACATATTGTGAAAATTAGTTAGCGGGAAAAAAATCACGAATACCACCAATACTTATGCCTCTCCTTTCAGTCGAGTCATGACACATAAGTGCAAACAAAAATTAGTTTTCCCTCTTTTAAATTACAATCCCTCAATTTTTAAGTGTCACGGTAGAGAGTTAACAAAAAAAAACAACTAAGATAGAGTAAAAAAAGGAAAAATGATTGTTAGCTACGTGAATTATTGACCACTACATGGCATACATACTAAATTAGTGTATAGCTAACTACACAAAGTATATATCATGGAAAAAATCCTCAACTTAATGATTTTATATAGTTAACATGACGAGCTTAATTCATTAATCTAAAACTGATGTGGATGTTGGAGACATTAACTATGCTTAATTCTCCCGTTGATCAATTAAAATCCTATCCACCCGACCTAACTTAACTAAAATTTAACATGACCCAACCCAACAAAACAAAATGAAATTTGACCACAAACTTTTAAAATCAGCCCAAAGCAAAATTTAAATATCGGAAACTTCATCTCTTTGCGACAAAGAGAAAAAATCTAAGAAATTAGAGTTTCAATTCAAACTGTGAGAGAGAAAATGATTTTGTGAAATAATGTGGTTTAATGACCATAGTCTAGAGAGAGAGAGAGAGAGAGAGAGAGAGAGAGAGAGAGAGAGAGAGAGAGAGAGAGAGAGAGAGAGAGAGAGAGAGAGAGAGAGAGAGAGAGAGAGAGAGAGAGAGAGAGAGAGAGAGAGAGAGAGAGGAGTTAATGATTTTTGAAATCGATACTCTTCCATCTCCCGATTTGGTCAATAACCATACACGATTTCACCAACTTCTTTTATTTATTAAATATTTTAATCGAAACCTTATTCTTAGATTTTCTCCCTTTGTCACGACAAACAGACGACGTCTCCCAATATCTAACATTTTTACTGGGTGGTTAATTTTAAAAAAATTTGGACAAATTTCATTTTTTGTATTGGGATGGTTCGGTTCAAACTTTAATTAAATTATGGTCAAATGGGTCGAATTATAATTGATCAATGAGAGAATTAAATATAGTTAATGTCCCTAAAGTCCACATTACTATTTGGATTAATGAAACTAAGCTTGTGATCTTAGCCACATAACATCATTAAGTTGAGGGTTGTTGCCATGCATAATATATACTTTGTGTAGTTAGGTATACATTAGTTTATTCTGCATGGCTAGTCTTATGGTGGTCAATGCTTACCGTAGCTAGAAATCATTTTTCCTACGAAAATAGTTGCTCTAGATACAAAGCTGGCACTCTGATGCAATCCAAATGCGCCGGAAAATGGTAAGAAAACCCCACTTTGTCCCACCATCATCTCCTTCATCTTCTTTGTTAAGTTTGATGATGCTTGTGTTGGATATGAGAAGTGGTTTCCAAGTCCACCAAAGGTGGAAAAGCCTAGATTTGTTTTCAATGCTGCGTCCCATGTTTGAGTTTGATGATTGCCCCTCTACAGTCTTAACAACGGGGAAGAGCTTCCCTTATCATCTCTTCCCTGTTCAGGTTAAAAACTTTTCCTTTTAATCTGAAAACTTTTAAACACTTATACTTTATTTATATTGACATACTTTTTTGTGTTGTCTGAAGAGGGTTGTGTTGATTTCTGCACTGCAAGGACGAGACATCATAGCTCGTGCAAAGAAAGGAACTGAAAAGACTTCAGCTGGTACTATTTCGTTCCTTCTTTTTTTGCTGGTACATATCTCTCTGTCATTCTGTCAGGCAGCGTTCCATATTATGATCTGGTAAAGTTTCCGAATGATTTTTCCCTCTGAAAAATGATTAATGGTTATGAGTTAGTGGTCGACACATTGTAGGTAGCTCGACACGCTGTTCATCATGTCAGTGGAGCCATTTTAGAGTCACCGTAATTATACATATTCTTCTTTTAATTCTCAGCCTTCATATAAACGGTCAATATCTGAAAGTAAATATGCGGCTGTTTTCTCTGATTAAAATTTGCGTATGTTACTTTTAATCACCTCTTTAATATCTCAGGATGTGAATATAGTTGCCACATACAGTGACCATGATAGGTATCAAAAAACATACTTCAGGAAGAGGAAGAAATGAGAGACTAGAAAGGAGACAAAAGGTTTCAGAAAGGAGAGAGATGTTGAACATTTGAATAACAAAGAGTAATGTGAAGCTTTGGAATGAGATAAAGGGTTTGAATTTAAATTGCTTTTACTATCGAGTTTGCTGTTCAAGATCATTTAAATATATTTAGAGTGTGTGAGTGAGTCTTATTCTTGTATTTTTTTATTGTATAAGAAGCCATGAGTCTCTGATTTTCGTTAGCTATGACAACGATGACGAGTGCTCAATCGCTATGAAATTGAGTCACGAGTTGTACTTACAAACTTGATTAACTTTCATTTCTTTTTCACTCGGTTACAAGGATTCCTAAAGTATATCATTGGTACAGTGATAGTTGTCTGATTTAAATTGGATTCTAGTCAATCATTACCGTTTGGAGCGTCGTCATATTTTGATTTGTTGGATTCAGAGATACCGATGACAACAAATTTTCGTTTCTGTCGGAGACTTATATGTTGCTGATGAAGAAGATTCTGAAGCATAATCTTCGTTTACGAAGGTGGAGTGGAGGATAATCTTAAAGATATTTTGAAGGCTTTGGGTAAACGATCGGTCCATGATGATGAGGAAGAGCCTAAACCGTGTTTGCCTATGTAATTGACCCTATCTTCTCAGGTACTAATTTGTTCCTAGAAATCAAATTAGAGTTATCAACCATTAAGTTATCGATCTGGTGAATTGAGCATAGCAAATAGAAATAACATGCTAAAGAAGGTTGAGATGCCAAGTTTTGATGGTTCTAATGTGTATGACGGGTTGGTTGATGCTGAGCACTTTTTAATATTGGTCAATTTTTTGAAAGAGACAAGTTGGGTCTGGTGGTGTTGTGGATCCAAGACTTCCAGTAACTCTCACACGACGTCAACGTATACCAATGTCCGTCCTGGATTTGAGAAGCAACAGTTGGATAATGGTGGAAACAAGGAAAATGTGAATGCTCAAAGATTTACTCAACATCCTAGGCAACAATCATTGATGCTTCAGATGTAATGCGAAGGGATAAAATATGTTTCAAATGTAAAGCTCCTTGGTCTAGAATCCCTAATCTTCCTAACAAGGCTATTCGAGTATCCAATTTTATCAATGGATTGGAGTTGTAAGTGGTGGATACCAGAGGTTTGTATGATGTTGAGTATGCTCAGATGGAACACGAGTTGAGAACTTTGTCGTTGAATTATTTTCTGGGAATAGGTTCTCCGAAATGACTAAGTTGCGTAGTTGTATTAACAACAAAGAGGTGATTGGCGTGCTTGATAGTGGATCATCTCACAACTTTATATCTCCTAAGGCTGTGGAAAGGTTACGGTTGGAATTTTGTGCTGACAGTAGCTTGGATGTGTTATTAGGGAATGGAATAACTGGGAAAGCATTAGGAGTATGCAAAACAGTTACTTTCAATCTAAACCAAATTAATTTCACATATGACTTGATATCTTTAGAATTGAGTAACGTGGATGTAATATTAGGTGTTTAGTGGCTTGAAGCATTAGGCATTTGCGAGGTTGATTGGAAGAAACAACTTCTGTCTTTTATGTATAAGGGAGAAAGAGTTACTTTGCATGGGGACCAATCTCTGCATTGTAAGAAGCTCTATTTTAAGTCTCCGGTATATTCAGAGAATGTTCAAGGAAGAGGAGCGCTTGCTCATACTCTATTACCTACATCCATGAGACAAGATTTTACTCCTTCGTTGGCAAGTCTTTTGCCTTCAAAATTATCTGCTTCGTTGGAAAAATTGTTTGATATGCCTCAAGGGTTGCCACCTGTCAGGGAAGGTGCATGCTATTACGGTGTTTCAAGGGGTGTCTGCAGTTATGTGATATTGTATAGGTACCCCCATGCGAGCAAGATTGTTATGGAGCATATGGTTGCATATATGTTAACTTTAGGGATTATCAGACCTAGTACGAGTCCAAGCCATGTGATTTTGGTTAAAAGAAAGATGGTCCATCTCGATTCTGCTTTGATTATAGCTTTGAATAGGGTGACAATACCGAATGAGTATCATATTCCAGTGATTGATCAATTGCTAGATGAAATGCATGGAGCATGTGTGTTTTCGAAATTGGATTTGAGGTCAAGCTATCATCAGATACGAATGGTAGATGAGGATATTAAAAAGACTTATTTTCCGACATTGCAATGACATTATGAATTCCTAGTCATGTCCTTTGGTTTTACTAATGCTCCTGTAACTTTTCAAGTTTTAATGGATATGATTTTCAAGCCTTTTTTGCGAGATTTTGTGCTGGTGTTCTTTGATGATATTATGATCTTTAGTAAAGACATGGATACACATGTGAAGCATCTAAGTTTGGTGCTTACGGTTTTAATGAAACAAAAATTGCTTGCTAATCAAAAGAAGTGTTCCTTGGGAGTTAACAAGTGCAGTACCTTAGTTACATTTTATCTGTCAAGAGAGTAGCTACGGATGCTTCTACGACTGACAATATGAAGTGTTGGCCAGTTCCTAAGACCATTAAGTAGTTGAGAGGATTCTTGTATTTAACGGGGTATTACTGTCGGTTCATTAAGGATTATGGTGTGCTAGCTAGACCATTAACAACACTTCTTAAATGGGATCAATTCAGTTGGGGATGAGGCTCACATGGCTTTGTGCCGCTAGAATAAGAGATTGTACAAGCTCCAGTCTTAGCATTGCCTAATTATGATGTGACTTTTTTTCTGTAATCGGATGCATCACGTATTGGAGTGGGGGCTTTGTTGATGCAAAACAAACAATCTATTGAATATTTCACTCACACTTTAACTGATAGAGAGCAGTTAAAGCCGACATATGAGAGAAAGTTGATGGATATTATGATAGATGTGCGTATGTGGAAACATTATTTGATGGGAAGAAAGTTTTTGGTTCATACGGATCATCGTAGTCTCAAGTTTCTACTTAAACAGACATTAATATAGAATACACTAAGTGGTTGATCAGGTTATTGGGGTTTGAGTATGAGATAGCTTACAAACCTGGTTGTGAGAATAAAGCAACTGATAGCTTATCTTAGTGTATGGCATTTTTTTCTTTGTTCTTGGCGTTCACTATTCCTTCGGTTCCTCAATGAGAGGACCTTGATAAGAAGATTGCACCGGATGTTGGGATTCAAGAGAAAGTGAGTAAGTTGAGTAATTGGATAGAATTGGAAGGGAAATATTATGTTATAGAAGGGAGGCCTTGGTCGAAAAATTGTTTGGTGATTTCTTTTTCATCTTGTTTTTTTATGTGATTCTTTCTGAATGTCATGATAGTCGTGAAGGTGGTCATTCAGAACTTCTGAGAACGTTGAAAAGAGTTCAGATATCTTTCTATTGGAAAGGAATGTATAAACATATACAAGACTATGTGGCTAATTGTGGGGTGTCTCAGACGCATAAGCATTCAATCTGGTCACATGCGGGGCTCTTGCAAACCTTAACCATTCCTAATCACATTTGGGAAGATGCAACTTAGATTTCATTGAAGGTTTAACCACTTCGACTAGCATCAATGTCATTTTGGTATAGTTGTGGATTGATTGAGTAAATTTTCTCATTTATTAGTCTCCATCATCCGTTTACTTATTTGGATGTGGCAAAGGCGTTTGTGAAGGAAAATTTTCGACTACATGGGTTTCCAAGGAGTATCACGTTCGACAGGGACATAATTTTTTTTGAGTTCTTTATGGACTGAAGCTTTTCGTCTTGCATGGACTCAATTTAAGTATAACACGCCTTCTATCCTTAGACTGATGAGAGACAGAGGTCCTCAATAGCTGTTTGGAGACTTATATGCGATGTTTTTATTATGAGCATCTAGGATGTGGTCTAAATTTATTTCTTGGTCTGAACTATGGTACTATACTTCGTATCATAAGTCGTTACAGGCGACTCCTTTTAAAGTGGTCTATGGGCGTGATCCTGCAGCCTTGTTACGTTTTGAGCATGGTTCAACTAAGAACATTGAACTTGAACAATCCTTGTTGGAACAAGTGATGCTATGTTATTGCAACTTAAGATAACTTTGGAGAAAGCTCAGCATATTATAAAGTATCAAATGGAAAATTCAAGTAGAGATGTGGACTTTTTGGTTGGGGATATGGTTTATTTATAGTTGAGCCTGTATCGCTAGTAAACTGTAGAAAGAAGATCTTGCCAAAGTTAGCTGAAAATTTTATGGTTATTTTTTAATGGAAGAACATATTGGGAAGACTGCTTATAAGTTGTTATCGCCACCGTCATCCCATATACATCCAGTTTTCCATGTTTCTCAAATTAAACGTGCATTGAGACAGCACAAACACATTTTAGAGTTGCGTGTGGTTTGTAATGAACCTGAACAGCTGTCGTTGGTTCTGGAGGATGTGATTGATAAGCGTTATGACCCACATGGCTTATTGGAGTTGTTGGTTCAATGGTCGAGTAGATCACCACTTGATGACACTTGGTTGTCATATAAGGAATTTGTGGAGCAGTTTCCAGATTTTTTTGGGGAGCGGGGGTGGGGGAAGTATTGATAGGTATCAGAAGACATACTTCAGGAAGATGAAGTAAGGAGAGATTGGGAAGGAGACATAAGGTTTCATAAAGGAGGGAGCCGTTGATCATTTGAATATTAGAGAGTAAAGTTAAGTTTTAGAATGAGATGGAGGGTCGGCAGTTAGATTGCTTTTATTATCAAGTATCTTGTTTATGATCATTTAAAAATGTTGTGTGTGAGTGAGTCTTACGCTTGTTTGTTGATTGTAGAAGACGTCATGCTTCTCTACTTCTCGTTTGCTATGAGCACGGTGACGAGTGCTCAATCACTATGAGATTGAGTCACAAGTTGTACTTACAAGCTTGAATATATCAATAAACTTTCATTTTTCTTTCGATTCGGTTACAAGGATTCCTAAAGTCTATCAGACCATCATGGCAATATGCGGCTTATTGCTAAGAGCACCATCAACGCGAAAGTTTAAGGGGGTGCTTACCCAAAAAAAATTAAAAAGAATTAGTGGGTTCCACATAAAAAATAAGCATCGATGTCACAACTGCCAAAATAAGAAGCGATGCTGCCTTGGTTTTTCAACTATTTGCGGGCCCCACTAATACGTGGCAGCCCGCAATTGGTTATTGTTATTTTTTTAAGAAAAAAATCAGAAGAAAAATGAAAAAAATAAATAAAAAAATAAGCACTCCTGTGCGTTAATGGTGCTCTAAGGTCCTTTTTCAAAGCCAAGGAGAATGTTAAAACACAAATACTTAAGATATTTTGTTTGTAAATAAGTCTACATTTTATATTTTTCTCAGTAGCTTAAATTGCAAAACAATGAAAGCAAGTGGAATTGTGACTCCTTACAATAAGAGAATAAAGGAAAGTGGAAGTACTCAACTTCATAAAAAATGGGAAACACAACAAAGTGGAGAACTATCTCCTTAAGACTAGGTCTTTTATTGAAAAAGAAATAACTAAATGAAATACTCATTCCTTAGCCTAGATATCTCCTTGTAGGCAACTTGATCTAGTTGACTTACGTAAGACCCTCCCGTCAACTCTGTTCTCGTCATCACCATGTGCTATCCTATCAACACTCTTGTGGTCTAAAAGAACCTTGTCCTCAAGGTTCGAGACAAAGAAAGGGAAGCTCACCAAAAGTTGATTGTATTCCTCCCAAGTTGCTTCTTCAACAGGCATGTTCTTCATAAAATGTGATTGAAATTCTATGCACAAGGCACTCTTCATTACGGCCTTGATTGCCTTGACCTCGAGATCCATCGAGCTTCCCTCACCATGGTTTTGCCGCTTTAGTCAACATATTTATGTTGCTTTCGATTCTTTTGCATTTTTCTTCTAAAGCAAAAGACTCGCAGCTAGGCCAAGGTTCCTCTCGAGCTCACCGATCATGGATTCCAACAACAAATTCTAAGAGGAATGCTTGCCCTTGATCTCTCCAAGTCTCGCTTTCGACAGAGACGACTCCTCGTTTGACTCTTTAATCTCGGAACCACAATCGTTCATCACCTCATCAATCAACGACATGAACTGAACAAAAACGCAAAGACGTTAGAGGCAGCAAATACGTGAATGAAAAAACTTGTGATGGTTTCTAGCCATACCTTAGCACGATGCTCCTACATCAAAACATATGAAAACGTCTCCAAAGAGAAAGACTCCACCCCAGCGTTTTTAACGCTCCTCTTCTTCTTTGCCGTCTCATAACCTTCGTTAGATCTCTTGCGAGTATTATTTGCAGCACTGGCAGCGAGTAATACACAAATGATCTCTCTCTTCTTGGTAGGAGAAGGAATAAACTCGGAGCTTTTCCGGTTTCAACGACATGAATCAGAGAAGTGGTGGAACCCGAAGGTTGCAAGATCATCTCAGGAACCGCTGAGATCTCTGCAACAGTCCCAACAACAGGAATAGTAAGGGGAAGCAATGTCGGGACTGGCTAAACTGGAGGGTTTGATGGGCCAACTGGAGCAGCAGTGTTAGAAGAAATCACACGCATGTCAGCTTCTTTCTCTACTGCATCAAGGCGTAACAGCTCATCACGGAGGGAGGTCATCTTAATTTGATATAAATTACGATAGAAACGAAAGTAGAGAGAAGTCAAAGAGCATAAGAGATGGTGGGAAGAATGAAAGAATAAACTATGTGTGTATCTTACCGGAAAAGAAACAAAGTAGTTTCTATCCAAACAAGAGTTATCTGGAAAGAACGTTTTCTTGGGATATTTTTATGAAACAAAAGAGGTTTACAAAGCAAACTTCCAGTAAAATTAAAATTTGGAAGCATTTATGGAAGACTTTTTTAAAAACTCTGAAAAATAGTTATACGGAATAAATTTCTGTAAAATCTATTTCGGAATTTTTTTACCAAAAACTTTCATAAAACTCACGAAACAGTTTCAGAAACTAAGTGAGAATATACGAAACCATCAACAGAGAATGAAGGAGTCGAAACAGAGGATGAGAAATGAACATCAAACACTTTCTCTTCAGCATCGCCCTCTATGTCCTCAGCATCGCCCTCCTTTTCCTCTTTCCTAGTCAGCATGACCCTCTCTTTCCTCCTCTATCCTACAAAATCACACACTCTCTCCAGCATCGCCCATTGGACTTTGTCTCTCCTAGTCTGCATCACCAACAACATCCTCCTTCTCTCAGCATCACCCATTGACTTCTCAGCATCGCTCGTTGCTTCCTCTCCCGTTTCAGCATCACCCATTGTCTCTCGAGCATCGCCCATTGCTTCATCTCCTTATTCAGCATCGACCGTTTCTCCTGATATACTCAAATTAACTTTAAGCTACTCTCTAAAATAAGAGGTTCAGTTGTAGCAATTAAGGATTGAATTCCCAGAAACTCTAAAGTTACACAATAGATTTATTGTTTTCGAAATAAAGCTAGAAATTAAATAACAAAATGCAATCAACAGAGAAATAAGACGTTGTGTTTGTAAGTTTACAATATGAGCGGAAAGCTAGATTTAAGTGGACTCTCAGGTACAATAGGAATGCAAACTAAATAAATTACCAAAGAAATTATTGTGGGACCATTCTTGAATTCAAACTCTAGCTATAGTCAATCAACTCTTGCTGTAAAGACTATCTAATGTTTAAACCTAGGACTCCAACTTACATAAGCGAATCTGAGGAGAGTGTCGATCGTCACCTTTTTGGTGTTGATCGATACTACCTTTAAACAAGCTTTGGCGTACATGATTGATATCTTCTTTAACCACCTAGTCCAACTCTCTTATGTGCCTAGTTGTTTAGCTCATCTAAGTTTTAATTCAGGTAATACACCAAGCTCTCGTTTGCGCCAATTATCTAAGGTCTAGGTTTAAGGTGATCAATCATAAACTTAACAATCAGATCAACTAGATGGAGAACCAATTGATTTCTCTAATAATATTATTAATTTAGCAGCCATTAATTAACCTATGAAGAACCCTAAGTCTAACAACATAATTACTTAGACATAATCATAAAAAACATAATAATAGTCTAAATAAATTGCATATATAAAAGATAAAGAGTAGAGAAACAAAGGGAGTTCAAATCTTCTCTATGAAGGGGTTCAAATATCTCTCTCTCCAATCTTCAGCTCTCTTTCTCTATAACAATTGTATGAAGCATAGGTTACAAAGCTGTTGAAAACCCTTATAAATTGTCTAATATTCTGCCATAGACTTGCTGTGAAGTTCCTGAAACTTCTAGGCGAAACTTGTAATTTCCTCAAATCATCATTAAACTCGCAGATTGATGGAATGTTGATCGACATATTCAAGTGGCATCGATCGACACTTCTTGTAAGAATAGAATCCGACTTCAAGTTTTTAGGAGAGCTTTCCTCAAAGCTCCAAAATATCCAAAAGCTCCAATCACGTCCAATAAGTACCTACACCTGAAAAGACTCTAAAAACTCCAAATGCATCTAAAAGCGAACTACATCATGGCTAAAAACATGTAAAAACAATGATATATCAGCTCCCTTTCACTCTCAGCATCGCTCATTACACCTCAGTATTACCCACTCATATGTTCATCATGTTCTCGCTTGAATCTCATCTGAAATGTTCTTTCTTTCATTACAATCGGAGTTGTCGTTGAGATTTTACGTAGAAAGCAAGAAATGCTATGTTTTCTATAATATTTAGCTAAACGTTGAGTCAGAAATGATTAACTTTAACACCAATATGTAAACCAACTGCACAAAATTTTTAACTTGATGATTTTTCTGAGAAAAGTCGTTAAACACGTAACTCGCAAATCAATATGTAAAGTCCTAATCACAAAACAGCATGTTTAGAACTTAATAGGTAAAGTGTCCAGTCTCAATGATAGTTTACTTTACTTGGAGAGGAATAAGGAAGAAAACAAGATAATGTAAGATTTTCAAAAAAGACAAACTCGAACCACGACAAAAAGGAAAGATCGGAAGAAATATGGAAACAAAGGCAGCTCTGAATCTAACAGAAAATAGTAATACAGTCGACCTTGGGAGAGTACATAAACAAGACCTTGGACATTCAAGCAAAGGGTCCATAAATGAAAGTGCATTAGAGAACATAGGACGTAGGTGGTTATGCCAGCAGATATTTTTCGTTATTGTTCTATTGTTTCTCAGTGTTAACGGATTCTCGTACAATTTTTTGTTATTAACTTTATCTCAAATCGTATCGTTTATGTCATAATCAATAAAATGCCACTGTGAAACTTCATCTTCTTTGATGGCCCCGTTCGTGTGTACATATCAAAAGTGCATCTTGATGGTCCACCTAAGTATTGTTTGTTTCTGTATTTCATTTATGTATCCGGATGAAGCATCTGAATGTAGCTATGTTCGTTTGATTTTAATTTTTGAACTTACATTTGCATCCAAATCCACTTATTACTAAAATGATAAAAAAATAGACATGTTTTACGGTTTTGGCGGAAAAAATATGTTTCATGGTTTTGATGGAAAAGTGTATTTTATGGTTTTGACGGAAATTTTCATTTTTCGGTTGTAACGTAAAATTACGTTTTAAGGGTTTTGTACAAAAAGTGCATTTTACGGTTTTAGCGAAAAGTGTATTTTGCGGTTTTGGAGGAAAATGTGTTTTAGCGGGAAAGTGTGTTTCGGCAGGAAAGTGTGTTTTTGCGGCTTTGACGGAAAATATTTTACGATTTTAGCATAAAAGTGTGTTTTGTCAGATTTTTATGATTTTAGCGGAAAAATATGTTTTGTGGTTTTGGCGAGAAAGTGTGTTTTTGCGGTTTTGATAAGGAATTGCGTTTTATTGAGAAAATATGTTTTTGCAGTTTTGGCTGGAAAATGCAGTTCGGCAGGAGAGTGTGTTTTTTGGTTTTGGCGGAAATGTGCGTCTTTGCGGTTTTGGTAGGAAAGTGAGGTTTTACGGTTTTGGGTGGAAAGTGTATCTTAGCGGGAAAATGCATTTTAGCGGAAAATAGATTTTGCGGTTTTGGCGGGAAAATGTGTTTTGGTGAGAAAATGTGTTTTGTGGTTTTTGCGGGAAAATGTGTTTTTCCGATCTTGGTGGGTAGGCGTGTTTCAGCAGGAAAATGGGTTTTTGTGGTTTTGGCGAGAAAGTGTGTGTTTAGCGGAAAAATTGCATTTTGTAGTTCTGGTGGGAAAGTGAGTTTTTGTGATTTTGGCGGATAAATGTATTTTTGTGGTTTTGGCAAAAAAATGTGTTTTGTAGTTTTGACAAAAAAATAATAATATACTTTTATGGTTTTTGTGGAAAATTTCATTTTTGCAGTTTTGATGGAAAAATATAATTTTCATAAAATTATGAAACCAAAATAATATGTAATTTCGTGGTATTAAATTAAAAAAAAACATTTTAAATTAAAAAATTATTTTTTCATTTATGATTTTCGATTGAAGTAAATGCATTCAGATGCACCATGAAAACTCACACTCAATTGGGTGAGAATTTGAAATGAGTTTTCAAAAATATAGTTGGGTGATCCATCTAGGCGTTACATTTTAATACATTAAACAAACATTGATTTGCATCTTCACAGAGATGGATCACCTGGACGAACAAACAAACATCACCTATGTCTTTCTCTCATTCGTGTTTGGATGGTTACGCAGGAAATCCGGAATCTCAAAGAAAGATATACTTTCTTCCATTATAAATTTCAATTGTATGAATTTGGTTTCCAAAACCATTATACTGAATTTATACATCTTGCAATCTTCCTGAATCTACAATGGGGCTAGAGCGTTGAGGTGTTAAATCTTGGAGATCTACACCAGAGAGACAGTCAAGGGAAGATCTCCTGGAATTGGATTTTCCACCTTCAGAGTTTTGTAAAAACAAGAGTGTTCCTGGGAGGTGTAGCAACATTGTCACGATTGTTGTTTTTATCGAGACCCGTAGAACCAAGAGAAAGGAATATGACCAATATAGCATTACTGTGGGAAGAGGGAGGACTTGATTGTTTAAACGGCAAGTGTGGACCAAACTTGGTCTGCCCAATGAACGGTGAGATTCTCTATTATTAGAATAAGGACGTTGATCATAGCTAGGGGCCGCGCTGTGGGGTTTAGTATCATGATAACGGTCCTCTGGGTAGGCATCTTCTGTCATCATGCCTTCTTTTCTCAGCCTCAGTACGTTGAAAAGCAGTGTTATATGTGATACCAAAAACTCTATCTTTAGGATGGGTGATTTAGAAGGGAAGTTCCCTTTTTGATGAAAGAGTGAGAAACACAATCCATAATAGTTAGATTATTTGCAGCAATCAAATCGGATGTGTCATAAGAAGTAATCCATTTAGAATAATGGAAAAAAATTTCTGACTAGTTGGATTCTTTTTTTTTTTTTTACTAAGGTTGAATTCTTTCAACTCGCTGACTAACTGAGTTAATAGAACAACCCAGCTCATAACAAGTAGATTCCGGCTACCATTGAAGATTGATTCTTCTATTTGTGCTCAAAAGATCATCATAAGCTTTGTAGACCGAACTTCCATGTGTGTAAAAGTAGTCACTAGACTATAAAGATTCTTGTCGGTGAGTCCAATATAGATATATGATACACCAATAATTCAAAATCATCTAAAAGTTTACAACTATCAAATCAATATATTAACTTTATCGGTCAATAAAGATGAAGCTCAAATATACATAGTAAAAACCACCAAGCTTTTCTTTTATTTGTTCTTGCTTTAGCTCAATGGTTCTCAAAACACTAAAATTAAAGATTTTTACAATATATTATTTGAATCTTAGAAACCGAAAACTTGCTCTTAAAATATTTCATTGAGAGTTTTTGGAGCACCATCATTGGTTCTTTTTTAGAATAGTCTTTAGCTACAAAAATTAATAAACAATGAAATAGGAGGCGAGAAGGACACCAAAATGTAAAAAACTTATCTGTGGAAACAGCCTTTACACTATTTTTTAGAGACTATGGTACTCATGTGTCATTTTAAATTGACGTACTTTATTTATATTTTAAATTTAATTAATCAATCAACTTATTAATATATAATATAAGAGATTCACTTTTGTGAAATCAACCACTAATGTTGCTCTTAAAAAATTTATGTATGGTATGTGGAAGAGGGTTAGCTGATACATGTCATATATTCTTTATTTTTACATTTTAGGTCTTTCTTTTTTATATTTATTGCAAATAATTAGTTCGTCACTTTTTAATTGTGCACTATACAATCCTTCTCAAATTTATTTTCTTGGTCACTAAAATTCAAGACGAATAAAAATATAAGTAACATAGTATAAATATATTTTAAATATTTAATTTATTCAAAATAGAAAAAATAACACAAAATTACACTATTTTATTATTTACTATTTTCTATTATTTCATTTAAATATTATATATTTATTTTACTATTAAAAATACAAAATAATCAAACTAAAAAAATAGAGCACAACACAAAATCTAAAACTAAAATCTTCATCATCATAGCGTGTTTTGGACAAACAAGTAGAGATCAAAAAGGGTAAAAAGATAAAATCTAAGACAAAGTAATCCCCCAAACACAAAGGAGCGTGATCAAGCACCAAAGCAAAAAACCAAGAAAGTGGATCAGAGAAAGAATAATCACCGGAAAACCAAAGTCACCATGAACTAAGAAAACAAATGCCTAAAGCACCCGCAGCACAATTACCAGCTAAAAGGTAAGAAGCACCTCAGAAATTGAACAAGCACAAACAAGGCAACCATGCCAGCAAAAAACCACAAAACTCCAGATATAATGGACCAAAGCTCCAAGAGACTAACTCTATAGGAAAAGAAGGAAACAACCTAGGAGAGAGAGAATGGAATCTAACACCAAGAAACCAAAGCCCAAGTTTGATACCATAAACAACTATATAATCTTTCCCGCACTAACTTTCATCATATAAAGTTTATAATTTATTTTATTGGTCACTAAAATTCAAGATGAATAAGGAAATAAGTAAAATAGCATAAATATATTTTAAATATTTAATTTATACACAACTAAAAATAACATAAAATTTCACTATTTTATTATTTTTACTATTTTCTATTATTTTATTTACAGTTTACATATTTATTTTATAATTTAAAATTATAAAATAACCAAACAAAAAAGTAAAAGTAGAACACAACACAAAATCTAAAACCAAAATCTTCACCATCACAGGTAAAATTAATATACCATAATAACTAACTCAGTAAAAATTTGGACCTGAAAGGAGATCAAGAGCGAAGAGTAACTTGCCTCACATCACCATAGCGTGTCTTGTAAAAACAAGCATAGGTCAAAAAGGGTAGAAAGATAAAAGTTGAGACAAAGAAATCCTCTGAACACAAAGGAGTGTGATCAAGCACCAAAGCAAAAAACCAAGAAATAGAGTTAGAGGAAGAATATTTATCAGAAGTTCAAAGTCACCACGAAGCAGGAAAACGCATGCCTAAAGCACTGGAAGCAGAACCACCGGTGAAAGGGTAAGAAGCACCTCACAAATTAAACAAGCACATACAATGCAGCCATGCCAGCGAAAAACCACAAAGCTATGAATAGAATGGACCAAAGCTACAAGAGACCAAATCTATATGAGAAGAAGGAAACAACCTGAAGGAAGGAGAATGGAAGGTAACCACCGAGAAACCGGAGGCCAAGCTTGATACCAACAACTATATTATTCTTCTCGCACTAAGCATATCATATGAAGTTTATAATCTATTTTATTGGTCACCAATATTCAAGAGAATAAAGAAATAATTAAAATAGTATAAATATATTTTAAAATATTTAATTTATTCACAACTAAAAATAACATAAACTTTCATTATTTTATTATTTTTAATATTTTCTATTATTTATTTACAAATTATATATTTATTTTATCATTAAAAATTATAAACTAACCAAAAAAAGAAAAAAACTAGAGAACAAAACAAAATCTAAAACTCAAATCTTCAAAATCACAGAGAAAAGCAAAAGGCTATAATAACACTAACTCAATAAAAATCTGGAGCTGAAAAGAGATAAAGAACATAGGCAAACTTACCTCACCTCACCATAACGTGTCTTGGAAAAACAAGCAGAGGTTAAAAAAGAGTAGAAAGATAAAATCTGAGACAAAGCAATCCTCTGAACACAAAGGAGCGCAATCACTCACCAAAGCAAAGAACCAAGAAAGTGAGCCAGAGGAAAAATAATCACCATAAGGCCAAAGTCACCATGAAGTAGGAAGACATATGCCTAAAACACAGGAAGCACAACCACCAGCTAAAAGGTAAGAAGCACCTCACAAATTAAACAAGCACGGACAAGGCAGCCATGCCAGCGAAAAACCATAAAGCTCTGGATCAAAGACACCAAAGTTCCAAGAGACTAACTCTATTGGGGAATAAGGAAACAACCTGAAGGAGGGAGAATGGAAGCCGACCACCGAGAAACCAGAGCCCAAGATTGAGACCAGAAACAACCTTCCAATCCCACAGAGCATACACAGAGGAAAACACTATCCAAATATGGAGTGGCAAACATGGCGAAAGGGAAAGCTACCAAAGACGCGAGCAGCGATGAAAGCTGCAATGAGATAAGAGAACATAGAGGGAAAGGGAGACGAAACAAAATCAGCAAATAGTGAAGTCGTCATCAAGCTATGAAAGAGAGCATAGAAATAAGATCACCGAAAAGAAGATCTTGAAAACCAAGATGAGCAGAGACTATTGACGCAAGCCAACGACGAGGAAGACAAGATCAAAGCCGACTAAACTCTGACCCAACTCAAGGAGATGCAATTCCTAACATCAGCTGATATTCATCGGAACAACTACAACTCCGTGAGAAACAACTGCAAAACTGGGAACTCATAAATCTGATCTACAACAATACCAGATAATTTCACAGGAGAAGAATAAGAGCACGGAGGTGAATCTTTTTCCGATGATGGTGAGAAGCACCGCACACAGGAAAAGTAACAAAATATATAGAGGGTGACGGTGCAAGGTAAAAATAAGGAGAGAGGACAAAACATGTTAGAAGAATAATGTTCAAAATATGAAAAATAAAATATAATGGTGACGCTAAAACCGTTAAATCTTAAAATCAACAAATTGCCTAAATGCAAAGTTTTTGAATTTCAATATGCTTTACATCATAGGTTCACTTCACCACTAATAAGTATTAATACACACATAACAACAGATTATTGAAAAAATAAACAAACAATATATTAACATATCACCTACTACTACATATTACAATAAAAACACTAAATAAATGTACTTAACAAATAAAAATGACTACATAATCATATCGTCTAAAAAATTATGCTTAAAAATAAAATAATATTCCGCGCGAAGCGCGCATGCGCCGTTATACATGTATAAGAGCATCATTATCCCTAGTTTTTTAAGGGTGTTTTGCACTGTTCGCGGGTTCCACTGACATGTGGAGCCCGTGAACAGTGCAAGAACCGCTTCTTAAAACTACTAAATAAAAACCGTTTTTTGAGGGTTTCTTACACTGTTCACGGACCCCACTGACACGGCGACCCGTAATTAATTCATTTTTTTTTTGTTTTTTTTTAAATTAGCAAAAAAAAAATTATAAAAAAAATAGGAACCCTCAATGGGGTTCCATGGATAATGATACTCTGAGAGAACTTGTTTTGAGAACCTCCCACTGAGATTATTCTTAGCTATGGAATCTTTGCTTTTTTTTTCTTTAGAGAATCGATGTTAATTTAAAACAATAAAAGGTTTCAACTGAAACTATCAATTTATTGGGCGAGCGATTAGCATAAGTAATTTAGTAAAGCATCGTTGATGAAGAAACCACTTGTACACTATTATACCGCCTACTTGTTACAACAACAAATAAATACTGCCTACTTGTTTTCCGTTTAGCAAACTTAATACACTCTCCCTCTGGTAAATGTATACTTGTAGATAAATCATAACCTTTTTCTTAGTTTCTTAGCTTTTAATTAGATGTTGAATGGTTTGTAACTGAATACATGTGAAAACATAGAATATTAATATTAACAAGAGAACTCGATCAGATTGATGTTGATATTTTTGTTACCTGATGAGGAAATCTATGGATATAATTGATGGGTAGATGTGATTCTTAGAGCATCAGCATTAGGAGATTTTAATTGAGGTTCACACGTTTTTTAATAAAAAGAAAGAGTATAATAATGAAAGGGAGATGAACCTCGGAGAGAGAAGTTCATCCCGCTGAACCGAATCTTAACTATTCTGCGGGCCCCATGACACATGGCGGCCCGCGATAGGTTCGGTTCTATATTTAAAAAAAAAAAATCAAAAGAAAATGAAAAAAAAAATAATCAAAAAGTTACATGGAGAATCGATATTGAGAAGTTTGCTGCTGCCGGTGATCTTAGACAGCTTTACCAGCAAAAATCCCAAACAAACAAAAAATAAAATAGCTAGACATGTATTAAACTAGTTAGCTAGACAAGAAGACGTTGCTCGTTTTCCCTCTCCGTGAAACAAGAAAGACAGATCATACTTATCAAGAAAAAAAAAAGACAAATCAGGAAGCAAGACAGGCTTCCCAGAACATTCGACTTTTATCCATCTCATTCACCACCGCACTAGAATCAACGGTAAGGTTTTCACGTTGACTTCTCCTATATCTTATATAGCTGTTCACCTCTCCTTCTCCGTCCTCGTCTTCGTCCTCTCCGGCTGTGAGAGTTATTTCTTCTTTCACCGTATCCTCCTGGTCGAAACTCGGTCTCCACATCGTCACACAAGGCGTCTCGTATGAGTTTGCAGTACAAGACTCATCAATATCATCCCTACCGTTATTGTTAACGTTGCCTTCGCCGTTGTGGGCACCCTCGATCTGATCGGCGCCTCCGCCGTCGTGATAGGTATCGGAATCTGCAGATGATTCTAATAGCAAGAACGGTGACACATCAAACACCTCCTTGGTTGTGTTCATATTATTTTTCTCTCTTTGTCTTAAAAGAGGATTATGACAAGCTAAGAGATACCAGCAGGTGTGCGTATCCTAGTAACATATATGTACGTTCAATATGTATCTATATGCAAGCAGAAAGTGGCCATTATTATTTACGACTCATGATGTTTTATATTATTTTATTTGGTACTCCCTTTTGTTTCTAAATAATGTACATTTTAAAAAAAATTCACACAAATTAAAAAAAAATAAAAATTAACAATTAATGCATTGAATTTTAAAAATATCATAATTTTTTATAAATTTTAACCAATAGCAATTTAATAAATATTTATTGGAAATTGACAATTCATTATTAAAAATACATAGAAAATTGAAAATATTGTTCAGTTAGAAACAAGTGAAATGTGCTAGAACATACCCCCTCTGATTCATAAAGATGGATTTTTTGGAGTTTTCACACATATTAAGAAAATGCAATAAATCACTATAATAAATGTATTGATTTTATAATTTTTAATTTTCAATAATTTTTTACCAATAATAATTCAATAAAGTCAATTAATTATTTTGAAATTTGTAATATTTTCATAAAAATATAAAAATTTATTTTTGTAAAATATTTTTTCTTCTAAAATATGTATTATAATAAAACAGATGAAATATATTATTTTAAAACAGTGGGAGTATATTTTATGAGCACTTTTGTAGTCGTAGTTATTCGTATGCAAAATTAATGACGTGCGAGTTGCGAGTACTTGGGTGGGGTTGGGGGTGGGTGTTCGGCTTCTAGAAGGACGGTGTCTAATAATAAAGTAAACAATAACGTGCGTTCTTTAACAACTTACAATAATATAGACTGACTACTTTGAACAAAAAATATATACACTGACTACACAGATATAACAAAAGCAATTGCCAAATTTGAAAAAAAAAAAATCGAGCGTATATTAATTATATAATTGCTTTTCCTCCCTGGTTTCAATTCTTCTAGAAAGACCATTCAGACACAAGTCCTACTGTCAAAGCTATTAGGCTTCCGTAATCTCACGAAAAACAATTTACTTACTCAACATTCAATCAAGACTGGCAAGACTTTCGGTTCAGATCTCTAAAAACACAAAGAATTATAAGAATTTTTTTTACTGTTTTATAAACTCTTTAAAATTAAAAATTTCATTTTTTCTCTTAGATTTTTTTTGATCTACTCTCTTAGATTTTATGGAACACTTCTCTATTAAATCAATATTTATAGTAAATGATAATTCTCTTTAATATGTGGGATAGGGAACACAAACCTAACCTAAATAAAAAACTTCATTTTCTTATTCTAGATTTTCTTTTATGTCTATCTTAACATATTAAACACTTATTAATATGTTAAGTTTCTACAAATTTGGAATTATCCAACAATCACCCCCTAATTCCAATTTGAATTAGGGAGATCAATTTCGTGAACTCCAATTAAGCTTCGTATTTAGTTGAACTTAATCCTTGCTAATGGCTTGATAAGGATGTCTGCCTTCTGCTCAATACCTGGCGTTTGCATGTATCGACTTAGAACACCAGCTATGTAACACACATCTGATATTGTGTGAAGTATATACCTCAAACATCCTATGCTTCTTATGAAATCCAGAGCATCTATCTATGGTTCATCTTCAGCCTTTGAGATCTTTAAACTCGACTTCATTGCTACGTGAGTCGTGTTACACACTTCCATCTTTGTGTCACAGATGATTCCTTGAGCATTACTCTCCTCATTTATCTTGATTCCATCTGCTCTTTGAATCTTGTAGATCCACTTTAACCTTATAGGCTCAACACCAGCCGGTATATCCATAAGCTCCTATGTTTTGTTTCTAATGGTAGACTCCAACTCGCCTATGGTAGCCTCAAATATATTCTCTTCACAAAATAGATTAAACTCATCTGAGGCAAACTCTCCTCCTTTATCGATGCAACCTAGGTTGAATTTAGGTGAGGCAAACTCTCTTCCTCTATCAATGTGCAATTTTTTGAACCGATAGAATGCCTCACGATTATTTGCTGCGTTGGTGGTGTGATTCGTCCAGACATATCTCAATGCAATAATTCTAATCGCTTTGATGTACGAACAATGACCTTAGTCTGAAATGAGTCTCTGATTTTCTTCCCTGCGAGACATGTGTTACATTTGCCTACTCCGTGTGTTATACTCGGGAATGAGTGTCTGATTTGCTTCCCTGCTAAACTTGCGTCACACACGCTTTCTTCATGTGCTACACTCGACATTCCTACGACCATCTCCTTCTTTACCATGTTGTTCATCGCGCCATAACTTATATGTCCAATTCGTGCATGCCATATCCATGTTGCATCTTCATTTCTGACATATAAACACTGCAGTTAGCTAATCTCTATCGGGGTCTTGTGGAGATGGTTTGGAGATCTTGTAACACATTGATATCGCCTATTTATTACCAGTTTTAGACCATATTATAGGCTCTATTTAGGATCTGTTATGTGTGTTTACGCTATGTTTTAAGGTCTTTACAGGTCCAGGTACATTTTAGAGATATATAGAGATACTTAGAGCTTTTGGAGTATTTAGAGGAGAATAATCTGTAGCTAATCGTTGTGAGAGTCAAAGTACAAGACTACCATCGATCGACTACACAACGTTGGCGACCGATGCTACATGACCAAGATCAATCGAAGTTGCACATCTGTTATCGATCGATGTCCAATTCGTAGACATCCGATAGCCCAAGTTAGAGACAAGACACAAGATTACAAGATTACCCCTAGAACGAGTTTTGATCTAGATTTTAAGGTTTTATATATACTTTATGTATTACACGTGAGAGAGAGAGAGAGAGAGAGAGAGAGAGAGAGAGAGAGAGAGAGAGAGAGAGAGAGAGAGAGAGAGAGAGAGAGAGAGAGAGAGAGAGAAAGAGAGAGAGAGAGAGAGAGAGAGAGAGAGAGAGAGAGAGAGAGAGAGAGAGAGAGAGAGAGAGAGAGAGAGAGAGAGAGAGAGAGAGAGAGAGAGAGAGAGAGAGAGAGAGAGAGAGAGAGAGAGAGAGAGAGAGAGAGAGAGAGAGAGAGAGGTGTGCACCAGCACCCCATCATATTTTTAGGATTTATTTAGAGGAGAATATTCATAACTCCTTAGAGAAACTTTTATTGGAACTCCAGTATTTTATCTATGCATTATATTCAAATTATTATTATTACTTTAATTATGTCTGAGTACTTATCAACTAGATTTAGGGTTGAATGATAGCAATCATGGATTAGCCCAAAAGTGGGATTGATAGATTAAGTTAATATCCATCAATTGAGTTGTGCTTAATGCTTGCATTCTAGAGTATTTAACTAGGATCTCGAAAGTAAGACATGGACGACTACGAGAGTAGGTTATGTGCCAGAATAGACTCCATTGAACTAGGTTTTTAGGCGCATGCGAGAGCTGTTCTAATTTGCTTGGTGAACATATCAAATCTCGTTCACACTTCCTTCTGATTTCACCGTCGATGAACACCAGGCCTTAATCGTCGATCGATGGTCTTTCCTTTTGCTCGCATAAGAGAGTTGGAGTTAAAAGAGTCAGATTAGTTTATTTTTTTTATTTTTTTGCCACATAAAGGGTCAGATTAGTTAATATTTGAGTTCTAGAATATTTACATATCCGTTTCTCCTATTCCCTATAATTCATTAACCTTGAAACCCTAGATCTAGCATATTTACATTTGTATCTAGTTAATCTATCATCATATTTCCAGATTTATATTATTAGCATATTTCCATTTTGCATCTATACCTTCATATAAGAAATATATCATTGACATGACTACTTGTTACCAATATATATAATTACCTAGCTTAGTATTTAGAAATAAGAAATCTATTGTGTGCCATTTTTCTCTGTGGATTCGATCCTTAAGTACTACACCTGATCTTTCTTGGCAAGAGTGTTATTTTGTGTGTTAGGATTAAGGGTTAATTTGACAGGTATTTACTTAGGATATTTATACCTTGTTAGAACATAAAAACACCAAGTGTCAAATTTAGCGCTGTTGCCGGGAAACTTTGATCGCCATTAGATTTATTTTCTAGGATTTAGTCTAGGTTTGTTACTTTCAAGTTACTGATTTTACTTTTTCTTTGCTTTTCAGGTACATGCAAAAGAGTATCAGGAGCAACATAGGACAATACTTGCTTTTCTCAGACCCACAGCAACTCGAACATACGATCCGCAAAGAAAGACAACAAGCATCGATTGACAACATCTACTCAGCATCGATCGACACTTCTCTACGGACAACATCGACAGACATCAGAACTCCAGCATCGACCGACATTGATCATATAACATCGATCGACATCACCTCATCCGCATCGATCGACTACAACAGACGAGTTCAGATGGTTGCGCCTATAATATTGGTTCATAATGAGAATGGAGACTTGCATGAACTCAATGGTCATCTGCGTAATGCAAAAATTCAAAGGATAGAGAATCAGGGGACTATAATCCCTGATACAGGAGCATAAGCAGAAGCAGACGCTGCAATAACACAACCATCCAGAATAGTTCTACGCCAACAGATCCGCCATTCACCCTCCATCTATCCAGAGAAACGATTTTGATATCAAGCCCGCTTTCTTCTGACTTGTAGCGCAGACGCCTTACCATGGGTTGCGACACGAGCACCCTATGGATCATCTGGAGCGATTTGAGGATCTAGTGACTGCTATTAAAGCCAATGGAGTCTCTGAGGAGTATCTTTTCTGTAAGCTCTTTAAGTACTCACTTGTTGGAGAAGCTTCATATTGGCTTAAGCACCTATCACCAGGATATCTGACATCCTGGACTGACATTATGAACGCTTTCTTGCATAACTTCTTTGATGACACAAAAGCAGAAGATATGAGGAGAAAGATTGCTACTTTTTCACAAGAACCTTCAGAGTCTTTTAGAAACTCATGGATCAGATTCAAGTCATACCAGGAGACTGTCCACACCACGGGTTTAACGAAGTGAAGGTTCTTAGCACTTTCTTCAGAGGTATTGGATTACAATATCAGACAGCTTTGGACACAGCTAATGAGGGAAATTTCAGCACTAGGATCCTTGAAGAAGCTACAAGATTGATTGAGAATCTAGCATCTAGCAGCAGTACCAAGAACACAAATTTTGAGAGTAAGAAATCAGCTCCAGCAGTGAGCAAGGAGCAAATTCAAGAGGTAAAAGCAAAGCTGGATAGTGTTCAGAAATTTTTTCAGAAAGCTGGTTACTTTTGTAGAGGTAGAAGCAATAAAGTCTGGAGAAGATGAGATTGAAGAAGGGGAAGTGAACTACATTGATGAGAATGGTTTCTAGAGACAAGGGAATCCAGGTTTCAGCAGGAACTCCTATGGTACTGGTCAAAGGAGTAACTTTAATCAAAGGTCAAAGCAGAGGCCCTTCAACAACAACATGACATATGGATCTTCCTACTACCAAAATCCTCCTCCAAAAACTCAGGAAAGCAAGATTGAAGCAATGGTTGATAGAGTATTAGAGGGACATCAAAATATGATTGTGGATTTCAACATAAAGATAGATGGTTTGTACCTCAACCTCAATACCAAGTTCGAAAACCTCAGCACCCATGTGAAGAAGTTGGAGAATCAAGTGATGCAAACAAGTGAGACCATTAGGAGACATGAGAGCCTGATTAAAGAGAAGATGGAGGCTAGATAGAAGCACCACGTCAATGCATTGATTGATGATGATTTCTGGCAGGAAGAGAAACCCCAAGAAAGCAACTTTCGTGTGGAAAATTCCATGTCACTCGGCAATTCCTGTTCGCATCGATCGACGCAAGACAACGAGAATCGATCAATGGTGAAACCTACAGAATCGGTAGCCTCGTGTGAATCGACTAACGTCGATCGATACCGTAGTCATGACCTTGGTCGACATAGAGACGGAAGCATCGGTCAACAGTACATGTCTGGCATCGATCGACATGGTAGAAACCCAGCTCGATTACCCAACCTCAACGCAAGTCTGATTGTGCATCCAACAACAACAATTTCAGAATAGAATACAGACACATCTAAAGCTATGGATCTTGGTAGAGAAGATGAGGGTCACACAAAGAGGAGGCAAAAGATCCCAAAGCATCAACGCAGAGAAGCCAATGAAAAGGAGATGGATGGCTTTGCTAAAAAGTTTATAAACTTCCTTTTGATATATCTTTTGATGAAATTTATTATACTCACAGATTGTGGATGTTTTTCAGGGAAACAAGAGAAACAAATGATGATATAGAAATCATGTTCAATCACCTCAGAGAGAAGATGAACCAGAGAACCTGTTTGAAAAACAAAAGTGATCCTGGGAAGTTTTTAGTTCCATGCTTCATCAAAGGAAACAAAAATCTCAACGCCCTCTGTGACATTGGATCTTCAGTGAGCATTATGCCAAATTCTATGGCAAAGGATCTGAACCTAAGAGTGGAACCCTCCAACGATTTGTTCACATTTGTAGACTGCTCAAGAGTGAACTCAGGAGGGATGGTAAAAGATGTTCCAGTGCAGATCAACATCAACCTAGTCCTAGTAGAATTTCATGTGATGGACATCAGGATAGATTGAAACTCTTCGCTACTACTTGGGAGAGAATTCATGGCTACTGTGGAAGCCATATGCGACATGCAGTTAAACAGGTTGTATCTATCTCTAATTAATAAAAATATCTTTTATGAACGTGTCAAAAATAAGAACAAGGCTACCCTGATCGAATTGTGTAATGATGCAGAGCTTGTGGCCACATGCTTCTGCGATTATGAGTGTAATGAGGAATCGGTAGATGGATCATCGATCAACACCCACCATGATGTTTACAATTACAACCCATCCCACCTTGAATACGATGAAAACTACAGTCAGGGGCGGAACTGGGCCAAGCCCCTTGAAACCTTGGCCTTGGCACCCATTTTTTTATAGGCTTCTGTAGATTTTTTTTTTTTAGATATGTACATATAAAAATACATATCGTATATTAAGATTAGCAAATTTTTTATACTTCTGTTTAATAGAGTAAGCGGGCCAAATATACATAAACCATATCTAATAAAAATGACAAAAGGTAAAATAAATAAAAAAGCTTCTCGTGGCTGCTTCTTTTCCCGTCGACGTTTAAGCTTCCTTTTCTTTATTTCAATTTTCACATCTTGCCAATTGCCACAAACTTTTGCTTCATTCACCTAGTCACCTAAACGTTGATTACTATTATATCAAAATCACAATCCAACCACAAACCATTCACCATGACATGTAAAAGAATTATGATTATTATAAGTTTCAGAACTAAAAATATGATAAAACCCAATTCTTACTATGTTTTTTTCCTGCTATGAAATCTTTAGGAATTTCAACAAGAAAAAAAAATGTGTAAAACATGAGCCCAGAAGGAAAGCGAAAAGAAAATAAAAAAAGAGGAGGAGAAGCTTCTAGCCAATTCTATGTTAAGGTATGTTAAAAATCAAAAACTCTCAAAACTGGTGAATGTTGTGGAACTGGTGATGAAAATCCTACTGATTTAGAGGATGATAAAGCTGAGGAAATTGTAGAGGAATCTGAGAAAGAGAAAAAATGAGTAAAGGGCATGTTCGTTTCACCAACCAGATGAGTCATATGGATGGAGATGAAAGTTTTGTTTGTTTAAGCACTAAAAGTACAATCCATCTGGATGACTCATCTGAATGACTTTAAAATTTTAGGCTTAATTTTAAAGTCCATCCGGCTCAACCAATTTGGACCATCTAGATGTAGATGGTTCTGTCAAAATGGTATAATGTCTATTATACCCCTTATATATTTAATAAATTAAAAGCTTAAAGCTAATATCATTTTTCACTTACGAAAAATTACAAAACCGTATTTTCCTACTAAAATAAAAAAATACATTTTTCCGTTTAAACCACAAAAAATATTTTCCCGCCAAAAACAGAAAAAGAAAACATTTTTCCGCAAAAGTAACAAAAACATATTTTCCCGCCAAAAACCGTAAAAAAAAAAATTACCGTCAAAACAGTAAAAACACGTTTTACCGCAAAACCGTAAAATGTGTTCTCCTGCAAAAACATTTTTCCTGCCAAAACCGTAAAAACTCGTTTTTCCTCCAAAACGCGTTTTCTCGCCAAAATGCGTTTTATCACAAAAACATGTTTTCTCGCCAAAACCTCAAAACACGTTTTCCAGCCAAAACCACAAAAACGCATTTTCCCGCTAAAACCGTAAAAACGCGTTTTCCCGCCAAAACTGAAAAAATGTGTTTTCCCCCAAAACCGCAAAAACGCGTTTTCTCGCCAAAACTGCAAAAACTCGTTTTCCTGCCAAAACTGCAAAAACGCGTTTTCCTGCCAAAACCACAAAAACGTGTTTTCCCGCCAAAACCGCAAAAACACGTTTTCCCGCCAAAACCGCAAAAACTTGTTTTCTCGTCAAAACTGCAAAAATGTGTTTTCCCTCCAAAACTGCAAAAACTTGTTTTCTCGCCAAAACCGTAAAAACGCGTTTTCCCGTTAAAACTGCAAAATGCATTTTCCGCCAAAACCGTAAAAACATGTTTTCCTGCCAAAACCGCAAAAACACGTTTTCTCGCCAAAACTGCAAAAACATGTTTTCCCGTCAAAACTGCAAAAACGTGTTTTTCCGTCAAAACTGCAAAAACGTGTTTTCCCTCCAAAACTGCAAAAACACGTTTTTTCGCCAAAACCGTAAAAACGTGTTTCCTGTTAAAACTACAAAAATACGTTTTTCCACCAAAACCGCAAAAACGCGTTTTCTCGCCAAAACCGCAAAAACTCGTTTTTCCACCAAAACCGCAAAAACGTGTTTTCCCGCCAAAACGAGTTTTCCCATGAAAATGCTAATTTTAAATTAATTTTAGTGTAAATATATTTTAGAAGAAATAATAAAAATTAGTATAGTTAATATTAATATCACACATATGATTAAATCAAAATAGGGGTATATTTGTAATTTGTTTATTAAACTCATCTGGATGGAGATGAAAAAAAATGAAACGAACATAAAATCCATCCAGATGAGTCATCTAGATGATTCATCTGAATGGAGAAACGAACAATTTGGATGAGTCATTTGGATGGATCACATAGATGGATCATCTGGATGGAGATGACAGATGGAGAAACGAACGGCCGCAAAGAAGATGATTTGAATTGTGAAGAACAAGAGGGGATTTTGGATAAAACTGATCCTGCTAGCTGGAAAATAGTTGATCAGAGTTTGATAGTTTTTTTTGTGAAAATAGGTCCTATGAAAAGAGTACATGAGAACTATCAATTTCCAAAGAATGGTTTTGATAGACAATTTTCTCATAACTATTACAAAGGAGAGATGAAAAATGGAGATAAACATGATAGGAATTGGCTAGTTTATTCAAAAGCATCAGACAAGGCATATTGTTTTTGCTGCAAGTTGTTTGGTCGATATCAAGATGTCAATCAATTGTCAAGCAAGGGGTTTAATGATTGGAAGAATATCAGAATAAGATTGAGCCAACATGAACCATTGCCATATTGTGTGCATGAGTAAGTGGATAGAGTTAGAACTTAGGCTAAGTAAAAAGCAGACCATTGATAAGTGTCTACAAGAAGAAATCAACAAAGAAAGAAACCATTGGAGAGAGTTTTTGTTGACAATATTTTCATTCGTAATAACCCTCGCTAAACAGAATTTAGCATTTTGTTGGACTAATGAGAAGCTTGGTCAAAGAAACAATGGGAATTTTCTGACTTTTGTTGAATAATTTGGAGAGTTTGATTCAGTCATGCGAGAGCATGTCAGGCGAGTTAAAGAAGGTGAGACTCACTATCATTATTTAAGCCACACGATTCAGGATGAGTTGATTGCTATGCTACCGTCTCAGGTTAAATTTATGATCATAAAAAAAAATTCAAGAGACAAAGTACTTTTCAGTTATTCTTGATTGCACACCAGATAAAAGTCATAGGGAACAAATGAGTCTCATTATCAGATGTATGGATGTTTCTTCAGCTAAAGCACAAGTTCAAGAATTTTTTGTGACATTCTTAGAAGTTGCAGATAAATCTGGAGAAGGGCCTTTTTAATTGTTGTGTGATATAATGGCTGGTCTTAATTTGAATATGCATGATGTGAGAGGGAAAAGCTATGACAATGGATCTAATATGAAGGGTAAACAAAAATGGGTGCAGAAAAGATTTCTGGATATAAAATCAAAATCCGTTTATACTCCTTGTGGTTGTCATAATCTTAATTTGGCACTTTCTGATATGGCTAAATCATCTAAAAAAGCTATTGAATTCTTTGGAATCATTCAACGGATATATATTATGTTTTCATCATCTACAAATAGGTGGGATCTATTTAAGGAGATGGTAGGAGGTCTAACTCTTAAGTCATTATCAGAAACTCGTTGGGAAAGTCGCGTTGAAAGTGTTTGAGCAATCCGATTTCAGGCTCCAAAAATTATAGATGCATAGGATTATTTAGCAAAAAAAATGTAGTGATTCTGGAAAACGCAGTGATGCTGAATCTCTTGCTACAAGTGAAACGCATGGAATTGGAAACTTTGAGTTTTTATTTGGTATGATTGTTTGGTATGATATTCTATTTTCCGTCAATACGGTAAGTAAGGCGCTACAGTAAGAGAATATGGATATTGATAATGCTCTTGTTCAGTTGAAAGGGTTAGTTTCTTATTTGAAAAACTACAGAGAAACTGAATTTGAGACAGCAAAAGCAGAAGCTAAAACTATTGCAGAGTCTATGGATATCGAGTCAGATTTTTGTGTGAAGAAAAAACGCATTATCAAAAAGAAAAAAGCATTTTGATGAAGAGATGAAACATGATGATGACTTTGAGAATCTAAGTGAGGAAGATAAGTTTAAAATCGATTTTTTTTTCTAAGAATCGTTGATCAAGCTATATCATCTCTTCAAGCGAGGTTTGAACAATTTGAAGAATATGAGAAAATCTTTGGATTTTTGTTTGATCTAAAGAAGCTAAGATCAGCAACAGATGATGATGGTTTAAAGGAATCATGTATATACCTTGAAACTTCTTTTAAACATGGTGAGATTTCAGACACTGATGGAAATCATTTATTCACGGAGATCAAATTTTTAAGAGAAGTTTTACCAAGTGAGATCAAGAAGGCTATTGAAGTGTTAAACTTTTTAAAAAGGTTTGAAGGTTGTTGTTATCCAAATACTTGGCTTGCATCTAGAGTGATGCTAACGATTCCGGTTTCAGTTGCTTCAGCCAAAAGAAGTTTTCTAAGCTGAAGTTAATAAAATCTTACTTGCGCTCGAGTATGTCAGAAGAGCGGTTGAATGGCTTGGGGATGTTGTCAATTGAAAGAGACATGGTTGGGACACTTTATTATCAAAGCTTGAATAACTTTGCAGAAAAAAATGCAAGAAGAAGTATTTTTCAAAAGCCTTAAGCTATATTAGTTTTTAAGAAAACTCATCTTTTATTAGTAGTTTAACACTTTTATATTTGCTACTAGAATTGATTTTAGATGAACTTCTATGTTATGAAATATCGGCTCCCATTTTTATTTTGTTTCAAGCCCCTAGATTTTCAGCACCGGCCCTGACTACAGAGAAGAATAGATGATCGAGTACCGAGGGCTTGCTATGGAAGAGGCTGGAGTTTTCATGTTTCCCATAAATCGGGGAAATCGACATCGATCAACGGCGACCATACGCCATCGATCGATACTGAGCACGAAGCAGAAACCGAACGTGATTCAGTAGAGGAACGCGACAGAGAAGCTGTTTATCTACAACCAGATGAGTTCAGTATTATGAGAGACCCATATGGTCACGCAAGAGCTATGGATGGCAGAATTCTAAAGTCACGAAGGAA
>CAJHQQ010002276.1:0-68654 GCA_905132885.1 Moricandia moricandioides
GAATTTTCCGAGGGCAGGCTTCCTCGGAATTTTCCGAGGAGCAGTCTTCCTTCGGAACAATTCGTCGGAACTTCCGAGGATTCGTCCCTCGGAAGTGTCCTCGGTATATACCGAGGGAGAGTTTCCTCGGTATATTCGGAGGACTTTTCCGACGAACTGTGGTCCTCACAGTTTCCTCGGAATTCCGTCAGAAAATTCTGAGGGAATTCCGAGGAAAAATGAAATTCTGAGGAGTTTTTTCCGAGGACATATTTCCTCGGTATGTCGTCGGAATACGGTTTTTCCGACAACATACCGCCGATTTTGGCCCTCGGTATGAGCATGTTTTCTTGTAGTGATTTGTAATCATTCCTTTGAATTAGAATAAATGTGCATCTCAGGAAATCATCTCAATCTTTTCTTTTCTTTAGATGCCAAGAGAGAGAGAGAGAGGAGAGAGAGAGAGAGAGGAGAGAGAGAGAGAGAGAGAGAGATGAAGGAGATGAGAGGAAGGAGAGAGAGAGAGAGAGAGAGAGAGAGAGAGAGAGATGAGAGAGAGAGAGAGAGAGAGAGAGATGAGAGAGAGAGAGGAGAGAGAGTAGAGAGAGAGAGAGAGAGAGAGAGAGAGAGAGAGAGAGAGAGAGAGAGAGAGAGAGAGAGAGAGAGAGAGAGAGAGAGAGAGAGAGAGAGAGAGAGAGAGAGAGAGAAGGGAATAAGTAGCACACATGCTTTTTCCTTTCAGACTTGGAGGAAGAATCTGATCTAATGTATGTCAAACCCCAAAACAAACAAATAATTCAATATTAGGTTGGAGGTCAACTTCGGTTTCTTCAAACTTTCTAAGCAAGTGTGATATAAGTGGCATGATGATCCACTTTGGTATCTCTAGTACTCTCTACAATTAACAAGTTTAAGAATGGTTTTATAGAGTGGTTAGTGAATAAGTAAAAAATATAAATCTAATCATAATCCCTTCTTGACTCTATAAAAACTTAATAAAAACACATAAAAATAAAACTCAAAATAAAATACCATATCAATAATTCCTCCCTTAGACATAAACAACACTGTCACAGTGTTATACAATCTAAGATTCTTAAAGAAAATAAACCATAAGTAAATATTTAAAAAAGAAGAACGGTATACGTGCTCGCTGATATGAGTGTCTATCGGCACAGTTAAGTGTCGATTGATACTTGTGTTCCACTATCGATCGACACTGGCCAGCCATCGATCGGTGCTGGTGCACAACTCTTCTTCCTCGGATTTTTTAATCCTGAAATAAATAAATACAAAAATCAGTAATAAATGAAAAAAAAAATTTAAAACTTACTAATGGGTTGCCTCCCATGAAGCGCTTGTTTATTGTCTTTTGCCTGACCTTTCGAAATATGATTCAGTCCGGATGAGATTGAGAACTTGCTCCAAAACAAGTCTCAATGCCTTCTTTCTTTAGATTCATCACACTTTTTGTGAAAGCCTCCATTGAATTTTCTCTTTTGTCTATCATCTCAGTAATAAGGAGTTCTCGAGGCATTGCAAATGGTTGTGCGAACCATTTGCTGCGCACTCTGTATCCCTGACACCATCTGAGAACTGGAGAACTAATGATAACTGAGGACTACCCTTGGTTCTTTTCTTCTTCTTCCAATTATTCCTTCTATTCCCCTCAAACTTGTCTGATCTCGTGGTGGTGCCTCCATCGGAAAGATTTTAACACGCTTCAAACTCATCATAATATGATACGCCATGGGTGTCGATCGACACTTCAGTGGTCGATCAATACTGGAAGTGATTCACCTCGGTTGATGTTGCTTCCACATCTTAACTCTCTTTGAGAAGCTACTACGTGTAGAGGATCATCAAACACCTCACTGTCGGAACCCAAATCCACATTCATATAAGGTGGAATAAGAAATTTAATTGCATAAACAGCGCATGGAACCACAAACTTCACAAGGTCATGTACCATCTTCGCTCTTTTGTGAAAACCAACAGCTCTTTCTACGCAGATGGGTGGCCTCAGATGTTTGTGGACAATAAGGTATGAGGCCTCAGACTTGTGCATTCTCTCCTCAACTGGTTCTTGTTCAATCATGTAACCTGACTGTTTGTTCAACAATGAGTGTTGATTGATATCAGCTAGGTGCTATCGACCGATATTTGGTGGCTGGTCTCGATCGATGTCAGGTGGATGGTGTCAATCAATGTCATCTTTCAGTGAACTCCCCCGATCAAAATTTTCAAGCCATTCTTATAACTCCAAGAAGTCTTCCATAGTGATTTCTTTACTCGGATCCAAATCTGAAATTTGAGGCAGTTCTTCATCCTCTAACTCCAAGAATCTTCCATGGAGATCTCTTTATCAAAATCAAAGGTGAGATAGCTTGAGAGATCAGTGGTCTTCAGTGTCGAGTTTTTGATATCCTGAGTACAACTCGATTTTCCAGGGGTTTCAAATAGTTTCGATCGACAACAAAAGTTTGTGTTGATCGATGCTGAAGTCGGATCACCAGTACCAGCTTTTTCCATTCTGTTAAGCTTTCCAGACCCATGTTGTTCATCATCCTCTGCCATATATCTCAGCATAGATTCCATCTCCATCTCAAGATTTGCTGTAACTTTGTAGAGAAATTTGTTGAGGAAGTTGTTCTTGATGTCATTCCAGGCAATAAGAGAACCTGGTGTCATCTTCTTGAACCATTGAGTCTCATCTCCCACAAGAGTGTATGGGAAGATTTTACAAGAGTAGTGATCTTCAAAGACTCCATCAAAGATAAACAACACCAATTCCTCAAACATGTTGATATTAGCAATTGGTTGCTCGTGAGGAAGACCATAAAAGGGACGCTGACCCATAAGAGTGATATATATAGGTTTCACCTCAAAGTTGAACTTCTCTGTCTTCCTGTAGGTATTGTCGTTCGATACCGAAAAGTTGGTATCGATCGATGTGTGGTTTACGCTGTCGATCGTTGCTGCTTGGAGGGTGTAGATCGATATTTCCCTCGTAGATTTACGGATCGTGCGTGAATCAGCAGACTCCTTCGTTGAAGAACAAAAAAAACTCTCTCATTGCTTCATGGTACTATGATGTATGTACCTGAAACACAATAAAATATTTTATGTAAGTAATCTAAACTAGAAAAATAACCTACACTAAATCAAAAACATTGAGTCTAATGGCGAATCTTCGCTCCCTGGCAATGACACCAAATTTGATATTATCAAACTAAACTTAGAGCAACTTTACTCTCTCAAATAAAAGATCTAGTTATAGTACTTAGAGATTAAATCCACTGTAGCGTGGGCACACAATAAACTCAATACAGTCGCGATTAAGTTAAGCAAGATGTTTAATAAAGTAGTAGATATTGAAAGTATTTGATTGATTGATTGGTTTGTAAGCAATAATAATAAATAGCTAGACATGGGGTCTCATGCAATCATGATTATAGTGTATAGATGCTAAGGGTATCAATCTTAGAACTCGAAGTCTAAATAAAGATATTCATCATAAGCAACAGTGTAATCAGATGACATAAGTTCTTGTTCCAACTCTCGTATGTGAACTTGAAATGACTGTTGATCGATGCTATTGAACTAGCACCGATCAATGCTCGCTCAAGTCAAGCATTACGACCTATTCGATATGTTCAATAGAATTCCTAGACAAACTCTCATATGTATCTAGCAACCTATCTCAACATGATTAATTCAGGTAAAGATCCTACTCTCATAATTCTCAATTTTCCTAAATTCAGGGTTTTAGTTAGCTACTCTATAACACAAGAAATAATCACAAATCTATTTAAGGACCTTATTACACCCTAGCAGTTATATTGTTTGGTTAATCCATAAAGACCTAACTAACTCCAAATCTAACAAGTAAACTACTCCGACATGATCAAAAAAACATAAATCATAGATGAATAAAATATAAATCAATAATAAAACCAAAGGAGTTCCAGGAGGACTCTGAATGAGTTCCTCCATTCTCTCCTAACCATAGAACTATGAATAATAGAAAGCGTAGACGTCAAAAATGTCTTAGAAAACATATAACTAGGGTTTTAGGTCGTTCAGGGCCATTATGGTAATTTCTGGTGGCTTCTTGGCTTAAGTTGGTCTTTGACATATACTAGGCACGCGTTCTGGCATCACCGTCGATCAACACCAAGTGTCTGTCGTCGATCGCCATTCCTTCATATCCTCGACAGCTTCATCTCACGAGGCAAACTAACCACTCTTCAGTAAAACGAGCATAAATTCTGCTATAGGATGCTGATTGACATTAAACTAGTGGCATTGGAAATCTAAATCAAAACTATATATTGTGTCCAAATGTGGGGTTAATTAATATCACCGTGGTAAGGTATCCATCCAAATCTAAACATCTGAGGCATCTGTGCAGTTATGCACCTCAAAAGGCTCCAACATTCTCCAAAACGTACATGAATCTGAAAATACTCTAAAACATACTTTAAACCCATATAATAGACTCAATAAAGCACATATACATTGATTTAAAAATGCTAAATTTCATGATATATCAATATTCTCTTTTAAGTTCTTGTCTCCTAAATATGTTTCAAAACTCAGTGACAAAAATAGGTTTCAATAAATGGATAAATGACAATTTTGTCTTCATTTATAATTTTAATTATATATTTAATACATAAAATAAATGAAAATATTAAAAATTCGAAACTAATAATTTTTTCATCAATGTGTATAATATCTTCTTAAATTTCTTCATAAATTTGAAAATATTAAAAATTCAAAAAATTCATGAATGTGTATAATATCTTCCTAAATTTGTAGTTTTTTCTTTTTTGAATTCAAAAATGCTTTCATAAATGTGTAAATAGACTTCTTGAGTGTAACTTTTATATATATATATATATATATATTTAAGAACTTTTTTCATTAATGTGTATTTCTGAATTTGATTTATATGCATATGTAAGAAAATATCTTATTATATAAAATTGAGTTCTCTACTCCAGCGCCCTCGACATCACTAATTACTCTTTTCCCAACATGTCACATGTCCTTTTTAATCTTCTATGTTTAGCTGTGATTTTTGGTCTTTACAAATTAAACTTAATGGGCTCAACTGTTTTTTCGTCTTTGATGATTTACCCCTCTCATTGCTAGGATTCATGATGTCTTTCGTCCTGTTGCTTTGATAAACCGATTTAGAATTTTATGGAATGATCTGCATGTTCGCCTGGATTCCTTCTCCATGGCAAAGAGAATCCGTAGCCGTTATTGGATTCATTCAATCGGTGTCACTAGTGACCTCTTAACTCCTACTCATACAACTCATCCATCCTATTTTCCAGTCGGTGAATTTCTATCTATGAAAAGGAGAGTCTAGATCGATGTAATTTTAGAGTTCTAAAGAAAATAGAATGAGAGGATTAAGTGATAACGCCAGATTCCGTCTATTCATGGATCTCAAGAGTTTCATCATATTTGCTTCCTAGGGTTTTTCACGGGAGTACCAGGTGTTGGTGATCACATAATATTGATCAGAGAGCGATTTTGTTAACTTATTTCCTCAGTTGAGGGCTGAAATTCTCGCCAGATGATTTGAATGCGACGACATACCTGAGCTATGTTACTGATATAATGAGTTTTTACAATTTAATTGGGCTTATGACAGTTAACTTCTATTTACTAACTGCCTTGAGCGTATACTTACGCAAAGACTAAAAACAAGTAATCAGTTGCGTCTGGAACTTTGGATAATCATAAACCTCTCTACTACTAATAAGTCATAGTATAATCACTTAAAAAATTAGTTAATATGACATATTTGATTATTTACATTAATAATAAATTAATCCTAAATTTAAATTTTATTTTTTAATTAAAACAAAATATGTTGAAAAAGAATCTAACAAAATCTTACTTAAAAATTTTAAATATTTTTAGAAAATAATACATTAATAAATTTCATAATTAGTAATATAATATTATTATAAATCAATGTTAACTAAGATTTTATTATAAAACAAGAAAATAAAAATTATATACTGTTTTTTTATAAATTCTATAAATATATTCTGGATTATAAAAAAATAGCAGTGCTACATGAATTAAATATGATAAAATTATATTAAATAGGTAATTTAACAATTCTTAAATTTCAAAAATTTTAATTTAAATAAATTATCACTCATCATTAAAATGAGTTAAAACTTGTAGACTATATAATATTTTATACAAAATAAATATATTAGCATAAGTTAAACTTAAATATATATATATATATATATCTACAACTTTTTATTTATTTTTAAACTCTCAATAATATATTATTTAAAAATGTTTGTATACAAAATATAATAGTATATAATAAACTTTAGTTCATATACTATTTAAAAATATGTTATTAGAAAACTATGAAATTTTAGTAATTCATTTAAAATATTAATGACAAATACAATTTTAATTTTAATTTTATTTTTATTTTAATGATAACAAAATCTTTTGAGTAATTTTTTTAAAATAGTAACAAAAATTCAAATATTTTATTTATAAAATAATAGATTAGATGTAGTAACAAAAAAAATTCAAAATTCATTTAATGTTCAAAACTCAAAAATAGTTGTGTAATTTTGCAAAGTTTTCTTGAAAAAATATAAAAATTTGAAAATAAATATTTAAACTAAAAATAATAATATTAAAAATTTTACAAAAGATAAAATCATAGATAATAAAAAATAACTTTTTGAAATACACCACGAAAAACTATTTATATATGTTGTAAAAATTAATGCAATCTAATATTTTGAAGTCTCAATTTTTAGAAAATAAAGCTTAATATCCAAATAATATCCTATATCAATAATATTTACTAAAATAATATGATAGTAACTACTATGTATAAAATTTACTAAAAAAATAAGGCTATATTATTAATCCCGTAAAATACTAAAATGATATATGTTAAAGTATATTTTCTTATACACAAAATGTAAATAGAAATGATCTTAAACATGTTTCTTTTATATAATATAAATAAATAAAATTTAAAATATATTATATGCAAAATTTATAAATTAAAGAAAAAAATATATTATGAAAAAAGGTCTATATTTGATTATTTCATTTGGTTATTTTATTGTATCTAACTCGAAAATATATTAGTAAGTAATAGAAATTAATAACAAAGTAAAATGTTTTAAACAAATCACTATATATTAATAATATTGAATAAGAAATATAAACAGTTATATTATAGATTTACACAATATAAAATACTTAAATAGTAATTATATATTTATAACATTTGTAACAATATCTAATACATTTATAAAATAGAAAAATATCCGCACGGACGTGCGGGTTAAAATCTAGTTTTCAAATTAGATTAGAGGTATATCATAAGATAGAACTAAAAAAAAAATTGTCATCAATTCAAAAATAAAAATGACAAAAATAGACTTTATTAAAAGGTATAAATATACATTTATACCATTGGATTAACTAATCTAGACTTAGGGTTTAGAGTAGTGAGGTCGGGTTTTGGAGGTGAGGTTTAAAATTTAAAATTTTATATATATATATATATATATATATATATATTAAAATTTCAAAATAAAAAAAGTCTATTTCGATCATTTTTTTTTCTTTAAGATCTATTTTGTGATAAAAACATTAAAAAATCTATTTGAGAGATTTGCCATTAATATTATATCGACGTCTATCTACGTATATAAATTTATATCTTTTTAGTGTATTATATTTTTTTGATTCCTCACAAATGAACCACTTTCACAAAAAAATATATTTTATGGTCAGATGATTTTATAACTTTTAGCTATGCAAATTTTAAATCTTTAATTAGGTTTCTACGATTTTGCCACATTCACCACTTTTGTTTTCGTTGTTTTTTTCATGGGATTCCTGGGCCTTTCTTAAGTTTTTCTTTGGTTTCTTCCTGGGCTTTTATATTAGATTCTGCGAATTTCGAATTGAAGAGTCAAATAGATTGAACTTGTCTTCTTCTGAATCTATGGCCTTTGTTATGAAGCAGATAGATGGCTCATGGCTGAATGTAACCAGGTGCTGCATGAGACGAGGTCAGATCATGCTGAGGATTTAGAGAGACAACTGAAGCGCAAATAAAAGATCTTGAGGAATGTGGAGAAAGCATCTACTGGAGCAAGGGAAGTTTATGAGGAGCTCCTCCTCATGTCAAGTGTAGTTGGAGTGCCCTGAAGCCCATGTTGAAAGTTTGAAGTGGATTCAAATGAGAGAAATGAAAAGTAAGAAAAAATGATAGATGAAAAATGAAATGAAATAAATAGTCTAAAAGTGATCTAGGTAGTTTGAAGTGGATTCAAATGAGAGAAATGAAAAGTAAGAAAAAAATGATAGATGAAAAATGAAATGAAATAAATAGTCTAAAAGTGATCTAGGTAGCAACAAAACGATTTTTAGAACTTTAGCCATACATTTTCGTTTGCAATCAGAGCCGACCCTGGCATCAAGCGAATGAAACAATTGCTTGTGGCCATTTATTTTATTAACAAGTTTCGGTCACATAATTGATATATTCTCTTTAGTTTAGTGACAACGCTCACATATCTCACTTCTTCAGTTTACGGGTTCGACCATTAGTGGTTACATATCCGGCCACATTTTTTGTTTTTGCTTCCGGTCTTAAATATTCTAGGACCGGCTCTGTTTGCAATTACCGACATTAGATGTATTCTCTTTGTGTAGGTGTCAAGACACTGACATAGCACTATAGAGCTGTTAGATCATCTGGTGACAAGCTTTTATTACATCTGACATGGTCACAAGACCGGCGTATACTTATGGACAAGCTTCAAAAAAAGTTGTAATGTCATGCTTACTCAACAGGTGAAACTATTCATAGAAACATGTATGGAAACTAACATAAAGAAACCAAATCAAGGGATAAGTAAGACGTTTTCTAGAAACTCATGAAAATGCAACTTATCATGATTGTTAACAACTGAGTCAGATTTCAGATAAGTTCATACGCTCAGTTGCTGATTAACATGAGTTTTGCACTCAATTCTAGCATGTGTTACAACTTACTATCGCCAGCTTTACAAGGCCATAATGTGGAAAACTATTGAATTTTTTAGGAACATAACACTAATTAGTTATTGCTTATACCAACAGTAATGTTATAGACATAGCTTTTATAATATATTTATAGACGTAGTTTAAAAATGAGATAAAAACCAAAATAGACCTAAAAAAATTTTTGTCCCCAAAATAACACTCAAAGAAGAAAATGACCAAAATAAACTTTATTAAATAGTGTAAATATATATATTTATACCCCTTAGGTTAATTAATCTAAACTTAGGGTTTAGAGTTATGAGGTTGGGTTTTAGAGGTAAAGTTTATAATTAAATAAAAATTTAAAAATATTAAATTTTTTAAAATAAAAATGTCGATTTTGGTCATTTTTTTTCTTGAGTGCTATTTTGTGACAAAAACTTCAAAAAAATCTATTTGAAAGATTTTTACCCGTTTAAAAATACTTTACTTTCAGTCATATAATAATAATAAAAACCACATAAACCACACATAGAATAATTAATTTCAATAATCCCTCCCGAAGCGCATGCCAATCCATCATAGTTACTCAATATATAATAGAAACATTTACATTAAAAGACACTTTTCTACTTTATTATTACAAGATAAGACACTTTTTATTACTAGGGTAGTTTTTCTTAACCAAATCTACTTTCTAATTAAATACTAACCAACTTGCCCAAAACTTAGTTTCAACTCTTTCTTCTCTCGTATCTTTCTTCTCTCGTATCTTTCTTCTTCCTTCTCTCTCATATCTCATTTTCTTATTTTCTTATTATCAAATCGAGAAAGTATATAATTGAAGCCAAAATTTTTATAAAATTGATCTAACAGAGGCTTATACCACTTTCGCCGCCGCACACTCTTCTTATGCCATGGCACTCACGAACCCTAGATGATGAAAGCAAATAAAGGTCTGGGTTCGAGATTTAACAAATTTGAGTTCTGGGTTCGAGAGCTCCAATTCGTCTCCTCCTCTCTGTGCTCAGCTCCTCCGTCCAAGATGTCGTCGATGTGAGAGCTCGTCTACCGGTGGTCATTGCTCTTCGTCGCGTCTCGTCAACATCGGCTTCTCCACGACCTCTCTCATCTCGGGTCATGCTTTCAGCCTTTGCCATCGCAGGAGTCAAGCCTCACTGTCGTGTCTCTGCACCGTTGTAGCCGGCTCTCCATCTTCGTCAACGAGATCTAGCGAGAAGATCGGTCGAACAATATCAATGGATGAGTTTCATCTTTTTGCATCATTGGTCCTTTAGTTTCCTGCTTCTTTTACAATATGCCTCACATTTCTAATCTGATCGAATTGCTTCACAAATTTACCCCAATACTTTTAATGTTGCAATCTAGCATTTATATGAATATGGTAGCTATTAAATGGTTGCAGAGAACTTAAAAGCTTTATGAGGAAGATGAAGAAATTTACAATTATGCCACTCAATAAAATTGTGCAATTGAACATATACATGCACTAAAAACATCTTAATGTGTCATAAAATGGCACAAATAAACTAAATTAAGATGCTAAAGTATTATAATCATGATACATAACTGAACCATTCTTCACAATCAACTTGAGAACCAACTCCATAATGCTTTGTATGATGTTACGAAGTTTCATACTATCACTTCATATTTGAATTATTGTACACGTGGACATTAAGTTAATTGGTGTACATATGAATTATTGTACACGTGGACAATGAAATATATGTGTACACTAACGTTATTTGAACGTGTGAATATTGAAACTTGCAAATGTATGTTATAAATTTTTCACGTGTACATTTTAATCATTACATGACGACCACACCAAGTATGATTGCATATATATGAACATGTTGTGAGGGGGAGGAGGATTTTGTGGCGAAGACGAAGCGAAGCAGGAAGCTTGGTTGTGATGATTTTGCGTCTAATAAAGAAGATAGAGATGTGGTTGCAGTCGGTGTTGGTGCTATTGCGGAGGAGTATAGGCTTAAAGCCGACGATCATGTTGCAACTTACCATTGATTTTTACTTCTTTAAGCTTTTTCATTGGTTTAATATGAAGGAGACAATATGAAGAAGAAAGTTTTTTTTTGAGTTTTTTTTTAGAAATTAAAAACAAAAACAAACATAATTTTTTTTATCTATATACCTTTTATCGATCTATTTTTTAGGCAAATAATTTTTTTCTATGTTAGTATTTCTTAGAACATTGAGTGTGAATCAAACCCTCGTTTCATATTGATTTCAATATGAGAGCATGCTTCCATATATAAATATTTGTTGTTTTGTGTATAAATTGATGTATACACCATGTTACGTGTACACGTGTACATCATATTGAATAGCAGTTTCATAATAAGTGTACATGTGTACACATATGAAAATAGTTGTACAGTTGTTTTTTGGGTTATTTATATCTAATGATTTTAAGCATTTGATATTAGTTCATTTAAGTCATTTTGACGACATCACCTATGTTTTATATTGATTCATCACCTCCAAAACATAAACCCATATGATCTTTGTACATGTGTACATATGTATATATGTATGGTTGAGTAGTGTACACATGTATCGTTGTACATGCATATAGTTAAATTTGTATCGTTATACATGCATATAGTTAAATTTAAAAATGTATGGTTGAGGGGTGTACATACGTATATATGTATGGTTGAGTGGTGTACACATTATGTGAGGCTAAAGTGCACATTTTTAAATTTGGGCTCTAATCAAATGGATTAATTTTTAAATCAGAAATTTATGGGACAAAACAAAATAAACAAACGACAAGGATCATTGTTACAAAATTGAAAAATCCAGTTGGACTAGATTGCACAATTAAAAATTTTGGAGAAAATTGGTGAAGAAACTTGAACATATTAAAAGTTTGAGACAAATCAGAAAATAAAGATGAGTTGAAGGACCAGATGTGAAAATAAACAAAAATTGACCATTGTTGCTCCAACAAGCTTTCTTTTGAGCAGTGAATGACAACAGTAACTTCGGTATGCACAACTCCGGTCACGAGCATGACGACCACGACAAGGAGGAGACAACTTAACCTTGACGCATATTGCGGTAGAACTTTGTCGGAATGGATCTTGGGGTTTGAGGTCGTGACCAACGGAGCTCTCCGGCTGCTCTGTCACATGTTGTTTCCTCAATCGACAATGGAGCTCTCCGCAAGCTTGCGACGATGTCGTTCCCCTCACTACCGTTTTCGTTGCAAGGTTGGATTATCTTGTCATGTGCTATAAAAATGGAGAAGATGATATTAATGTGTGGGTCCTACTGTTATACTCATTATATTTTAGTTACCTTTTAGTTAAAAAAGAAGGGAACAAGTTAAGAAAAAGTGTCCTAGGATTAAAAAGTGTCTTATAGAGTAATAAAAACTCAAAAACTGTCCTAGAGTGTAAATCACTCTATATAATATCCTTCAAAATTTTACAAAGATACTTTTAAATATGTATAATATGAATATCTTTAAGAAATTCGCGAAGATCTTCCAAAAACTTTAGGAAGATGTTATACATATTTAAAAATATCTTAATATATATACATATAATTCAAATTCAGTAAAATATTGACATATATATATATATATATATATATATTCGTAAAGGTCTTCCTCAATACACATTTTAAAAATTCTTTTTAAAAACAATTTGTGAAAGTTTTCCTAACTTTTATAAAGATTTATACATATTTATCAATAACTTCCTAAATTTTAGGAAAATATTATAATTATTAAAAATTCTTCCTAAACTCAAATTCATGAATATATTATACACTTTCAGAAAATTTTGCCTAAAAGTTTCAAGTTAAAATGTTTCGAAAAAAATCTTGAAACATCGATTTAAAAATGTATATTTACATATATATATATATATATATATATATATATATAATGAGTATAATTGTCACTTACGTGTTTAATTAAACATATTTTGGTCATTTTGACCGTTGAAAGTTAGTTTAAGAACAAAACTTGTTTTTTTTACATCAAACGGCTATTCTATTACTTAGACTTGAGGTGGTCTGGAAAGCCAAACCGAAATAGAACAATCAACAAAACAAAGACCTCTATGAAATGTTCGTGCAGTCTTGGCCAGTGCGTCTGAAACTCCATTGTGAGCCTTTGGGATGTGACATATCTTGAAGTCTGGGAAGCATATCATTAGCGTCTTTATAGCCTCCAATTTTGTTGCAAAAATCAGCCATGCTTGCTGTTCCGTTACCATCGCGATAATGTCCTTACAGTCTGTGCCAAAACGCTGGCATGACGAATATTGAAGCATGCTCTCCATTTCCCATCTAAGAGCTTCTAGTTTAGAGTGAAAGACTTTCTCTCGCTTCCTTAGATTTTGCGTCCCCATGAGCTCGATTTTCCAGCTATAGTTCTTCTACACCCATCTGCAACCATTATACTGATCTTTGATCTTTAGCAGTCCAAAAACCGTCCATACAAATATTCTCTAGACTTAAGATCTGAGGTTCCTCGCTCTTGTGCGCTTGTGGGTTCTGATTGACCGTCTCAATAGCACTAAACCATGCGAAACATTCGCTTTCTGCATATCTTATTAACTCCATAAGGTCTCTATCAATCCTTCTAAATAGTTTATCATTTCGGGTCTTCCAAATAATTTGTTTTGAGGCTATTTAAGGCCATTTCTCATTTATAATTTGATATTTTTGACAATATTAATAATAAACCTCCTATTTAAGAGAAAATTTAAGTTATTTTTAAAAATAAACTACAGTAAAATATTAGTATTCTGACAAATGTAATTTGTATATCACCAATAATAGTAGAATTCAAGAAGATCAGTTTCTCTAATTATGCCAACATTAAAAGTCATATATATATATATATATGAGATACATAACTAGTGAGTATTTTACCAATGTGTATGTACGTCCTTATTAATTGGTATATTAGTTGTGTTTCTATTTTTCTGACATTTGTATTATACATATCACAAAATTTTAACTATATTAAGATAAACCCATTCCCTATAATTCTCAGTATCTTATCTGAGCAGCCATAGGTGCAGTTTGCCAGTTCATACTTAATAAAATTTCTAAATTCCTCTGACAAAAACTTCAAAGACCCAACAATGGCCGACAGACTCGCTGTTCTAACGATCCATACTGATAAAATTTATATAATCAACAGAAATACATGACAAGGACATTGAATCAACCTAAAGCAATCTTTCAATATTCGAATGACTTTGAATAAAGAAACCGAGATCCTCCGGTCGTTAACATTAAAACAATAACACACCACTCCCTTATCAATTTGAGCAGCATCCAGCTTTCTTCACAGCGGATACATCCTTACCGATTTCGATCTTGTCTCCTCTCGACGGAGCGTTACCTGACTCGCTGGCTGCTTCCATGGCCTTTTTACTCACAATGCTGTGGATCTGAGTGAGGACTTCCGCGAATGCGTCCTCCACGTTTGTGGACTCAAGAGCAGAGGTTTCCATGAAGCAAAGAGATTCTTTCTCGGCAAATGACTTGGCATCCTCTGTCTGAACAGCCAAGAGGTGGCGGAGATCAGATTTGTTGCCAACTAGCATGACTACGATGTTTGGATCAGTGTGGTTTCTGAGTTCTTTCAGCCAAGTCTCCACGTTTTCAAATGTGGAGTGTCGGGTTACATCGTAGACAAGAAGGGCTCCAACAGCTCCTCGATAGTAGGCGCTAGTGATGGCTCGGTACCTATGAAATTGAATCCACTAGAAAGTTTGGTCAATGAATAACTAACAGTTAACTTAACCAAGACCAGAAGCTGTACTATTAACAACTTAAAATATTAACTCTATTTCATAAAGATAATTTTTTTTTGTGTTTTCACACAATCATAATTTTCAATTTTCAATAATCTTTAATCAATAGTAACTCAATTAATTTTTTTTTTTAAGTTTACAAAATTTTCAAAGAACACACAAAAAATATATCATTTAAAACAGAATTTCTTCTTAAATATTTATCTCACAGAAACGGAGGGAGTATTAATTAAGGAGGGAGTATTAATTAACCGAACCCGAACTTAATAAGAGAAACCAAGAATGGAATACTATACAAAGCAAGAAGCTTCTCAATTTTTAAGGCTAACAAAAAGATAACAAATTCAACTTTCAAGAATCTCCCCTTGAGAGAAACAAGAGTTAAGAAGCAGAGAAATAAAAATTACACAGACCAATCTAGCTCTCTTACATAAAGTAAAATAACATAAAAGGTTAAAGTAATCGATAGACTCTGCTATCCTAAGAAAAGAAAAAAAAGACAGAACCCATGTTTGTTATTCTCTAGCTGTATAAATAACAGATCTAGATCTGTTGTTGTTTCGAAAGAGGTAACGCCAATAAATCAGTAGACAGAGATCTAAACTAATCTAATATCAGGTCAAGTGTCTGTGAAAAATGAGGGAGAGTATAGACCTTTCTTGACCAGCAGTGTCCCAAATCTGGGCTTTGATGACTTTATCATCAACATTCAAACTCCGAGTGGCGAACTCGACTCCGATGGTGGATTTGGACTCAAGGCTAAACTCGTTCTTGGTGAACCGTGAAAGCAGATTAGACTTTCCAACACCAGAGTCACCGATGAGAACAACCTTGAAAAGGTAATCATATTCATCATCTGCTTTGTAACCCGCCATTAATCAGGGAGACTAGATTCTTAGATCTTTTCGATTTCTAGAGAGAGAGAGACGCGGAATTGAAACGGGAAAGAGATTAAGGACTTGTGTTGTTGTGTCTTTTTAGAAAAGTTCGTTGAATTAAATTTACTAAAACACCCTGCTCACGCGTTCGGATCTCTTTAGCTAGTTGCTTAGTTGGAGCGATGGCTATTGCCGTCATTTTATATGATCTTATCTTTTATGTTTTCTAAAAATTTCAAATCTTGAAAAAAATAAAAATGCGTCTACCGGGAGTCGAACCCGGGTCTATTGCTTGGAAGGCAATTATCCTAACCGTTGGACTACAGACGCTTTTTGTATTTCTATCTAAGTACATATAATAATAACATCATATGGTGTTTTAAATTTTTTCATCTTTAAATTTTTTTTGTTGCATTTGTTTAAAACCACCTAAGACTATGCTGGGATGGAAGATGTTTACAAAAATAACATTACACAAGAATCTGTCTCTTATATTTTTCGTTTCTGTTGTGTTACCCTACTCGATTATTTATTTACTCAGTGCAGGTATCCCACATGAGCTTCCTATGTATGTTCTAAGAGAGGCCACGAATATGATACCAGAGAAGGGACAGTAGTTTCTATGAGCATTGACTCAGTACCGCAGAAAGCAAAGTTCGATTGTTTGAAATAGTTTTGGTTTTTGATTTTCCAAAAACCGTTTTTATTCAAAATCATGATTTTATTAAAATAGATTTCCTACTTTTTAGGGAAACTATTTTTTTTCACAGTTCTACTATTTTGTATCTAAAAACTAAAAGTTTTCTCTATTGACAAGAAGTTTTTACTTTTACGTTTTATTTAATGCAAAACTTTATTTATTTTAAACAAGGCATCTACTATATAAGAGTCACATTTATTCAACAAAAGCACATGAATGAAAATCTAACAAATACTAATCTTTTCTAGAAGACTGATTTATTGATTATTTTTTGTCATTTGAAGATCAAGTGTAGTCGAGTTTCAGTCGTTCTGAAGAGCCGTTCAGTCCAGCCAGGTCTGGTCTACATGGAAAAAAATGACACAATTAATTTTCAACTCTTTTGCAAGGGAATATACTCGCAAATTTCTGGTTCTGGATATATGGAAGATGCTAAAGCCCAAAAACTGTTTCGAAGGAGACGAAATGAGATTAACTCATAAGAAAAAGCTGGCCAGTCAGTGAGTTAGTGATCATATCCACCAAGTCGGAGAAATTAGTCTGTACATGAATCGTGGTCACTAGCAACACACGTAAACAAGACAATGCCCAAATAAGACCTTCCATCTCCGCATGAAGCACTGAGATACTTTGCCGACATCCTTGAAGTCCAAAGTGTTTTACCCCCATCTGATTCCTATAGGCCCATCCGAGTGCACTTACTAAACCATGATTAATCTATGAGACATCAATTTGACACATTGGGGTCTACATGTCTAGGGGTGGGATTGGACTAGTATCCAAGACGATGATACAACATCTTCCTCATCATCCTCTTTGAGTTTGGCTACTCTCCAACAGTTTGCTTCTATCTTAGCTAATTGGAATGTGTCTATAGGTGAAACATATCTTCCATTAAAAACTTTATCATTCTTTACCTTCCAAATGTACAATAAAATCCATGAGAAAGTTTCAATAAGTGGTTCTAAATAGACCACATCTTTTTTCCTCCAAAATAGGAAATTTCATGTTTTGGTTAACAGAAGTACTCGGGGAAAATACCCGGATGGGATGGATAGTCCGATAGGGCCCAAACTTGCACTACAGGGGAACATTAAAAAAAAAGAACATGATTTATGGTCTCGTTACCGCATCTAGGACAGCTCTTATCAGTCCCCAAATGTCGAAAGGCAAGTCTCTTTGTGGTTATTATGCATCTTGTCAAGTTAATTATATAATGAAGTTTTGTTGTGTAAGTTAATTATATAATGTTTAAACTAATTTGTATAAATTTAACCGAATTTATTTATATTAATTTATAATTATAATATTTTATTACATTGTAATTTATTGTTTATTTAAAATTCCAGATACTAACATTTATATTAAAATAAATGAATTGCATAAATTTTATGCATATTTACCATTTAAAATTATTTAAATTCCATCTATTGATATTACCAGATGTCTTAAAATATAGATATACTAGTGGTATGTCCGCGCTACGCGCGGATTTTTTGAAATTTGTATTTGCTTTTGTAGGTTTGTTGTATATTTGAAATGGAAGTCATGTATTTGCCATCTGATTTGATGATGCTGTGTTGTTATAATGTGATGTGGTTGCTTCTTTGAAGTTAACTTCTTGTATTTGATAATGTAAACTGTAATATGCACATTATAAAATATATATGTTGGAGAAAGTGAAAATAGGAGAAGTGTATCGAGGAGTGATAAATTTGTTTGTGGTGAACAAAAATTTGCTAATATAATTTATTGACATAGTACCCGTTGAGATCTGAACTATAATATTAAGATATAAAAATAATTCAATAGATAAAAGTAGACGAACTTATTCATTTGTTAGCAGTGGTCACATCTGTTGTTTATAAAATATTATTGAATGCTTTTTACATAATGAACTTCTAAGTTCATGTCTGATAAATATTTTGTCATGAGATCAGAGAGATGCAAATGGATGAATATTTAATAGTTTCTGTCAAATTCTTGTAAACACAGCTCTCTTTTGCAGCTTCGGCTAGTAGTAGAAACAATTGCATAATACGGTGGGTGGTGATTCTTGACGATTGGGCCACTCGAGAGATGATATTTCTTTGGATGTCTTGAGGGAGATGTTCAAGGTTTGATTGTTGTTGATCTACGGTCATTTATTGTTGTATTATTGTGTTGAAGGATACTTTCATGTATTAATGATATGAATTGCTTTAATAAACAGTGGTTATTTTATCAACGATTTCCACAACAATGTTTGGTGGCTAATCAAAGAAAGACCCAATGTCCATTTCTTTCACGACAAAATAGTCCGCTCATTTAAATGTAACCCTCAACCAGACCTAAAAAAACAAAAGTCTACTAAAGTTTTTGGAAAAAGATTTATAATATTAGAGTCAAAAGGAGAACCACAAAGTCTGGGTAGATAAACACTTCTTTTTGATAAGTGCAGTGCCTATGTGAGAGAAAAATAAACTTTTGCTTAGGGCATATTTTTATAAAAATGGAAAGGCTATGTGAATCCTATCTCTGGTATTTAAGTTTAAGATGTAACACCAATATAACTCAGTACTAAAGTGTAAGAAATATTTAAAAGTTATAAGATACTAAAAGAGCTGGAACCAAATATTGAGTTATAAACAAAGGGTGAGTTATAAACAAAGGGTGAGTTACATGTTGAGTTCATTTGTTGCCAAAAGAGCAAGAAAACAACGAAAGGGCCTAGATGATGGTGACTTTAAAGAAAGCTACCAACAATTCTCTAAGAATGCTTTAACCAAATCTGCATAAGGTTCAATGTCTAATCATCGTGTCATCATTGCCGAATAAAGCTCCAAAATTTTCTTCATCTGCTGACCAAATATATCTCAAAAACTTATGACTGCTTTGTCTGTTAAATTCACATTAGATTCTGTCACATGTGCTAAAGCTTCACTCATACTTTCAAATCATCTATTGTTCTTGTTTTGAGAATATTACTCGTCACAAAAAGTTAGACTTGTAAGAAATTAAGTTATTAATCATAGCTTGAGGACATTAAACATAATGAAGTTAACACTGATAAAAAGGTTTGAAAGTCATGTTTGGTTTTAAAAGGCTTAGTAAATAAATTATAAAAAACAGAGAAGAGAGCTGTAGATTAAATGCTCAAAAATATATGATCTGTACTCTTTATAATAGCTTGGCATTCATCTTCAAACTCTGTATTATCACTCGAGTCTCAAGCCATCAAGTAAATTATAGAGGGCATTCATAAACCTATGTTTATATTGATTTAGAAAATAGAAAACGTAAAATAGAACCATAGTTTTTTTATTACAAAAACTAAATGAAAACAAAGCTTGCGAGAAAATAGAGGAGTCTTCATTTGGCTATTGTCGGCAATTATGCCTTCTTAAGCTCCCTCTTTGCTGTTGAAACATGTAGTTCCTTTTCTGAGAACCCGACATCAGTGTGTTCCTCAGTACTGTTGTTTCAGTAAGTGGACATGTTGGGTTCAAGTGGACATCACCACTGCCGGTCGCCTGATCAGTTGCACGTAACTTGTGGCTTTTAGAGCAGACGCAGAACATACATATATAGCTCCTGGCATGTCATCACCTAGGTTGTCGTTTACCCCAGTCCAAACGCATTATAATATGTTAAGACTGTATGTTCAAAGGAGAAGTGCATAGTATGAGAAAGAGGTGGTTAACATATGTAATGCAAAATTTGCAGTAGGGAAAAGCGGGTGGCGATCAAAGAAACATGCATATGAAACTAACTAACCATGAATATGTGGATGAAAATATTGAAAGCATCAGCGACTTATTCCCAATCTACTTTAAGCATCGGCGACCTATATGGATGTACCGCCTTATAAATAGCACATTATTATATTAACAAATCGAAGTTCTTTTAGAGATTATTGTAATGGAAAGTAGTTACGCAACATTTTTCTCAAGCAAAGAAGCAAGATCATCCCAAATGATTTGTTGAAGCTCTAAAGTAACATGACTAAGCCACATCCATAGTTTCTCCTTTAGATATGAATCTAGTGTTCGCAAAGATGGCATGTTTTCTTTCCTACAACCAGTAGTGGAAGAGTTAAGAGGAAAGTTTTTTCCAAACTTGTTTCAGTCACATAACAGGAGGATATAGGGTGGAAAAGTGGACAAAACCGCAACCCTCCATGAAAATCTCTCAAAGAGAGTTTCATATGTTGGCTTGAGAGCGTGATTCCACTCAATGCGATAGAAAACAAAAGATAAAGCCTCCTTCTTTGGAGAATGAAGCTCGCCATGGTCACCTAAAGAGCGTTCGTTCATCAACGGAGAAATTTATTGAAGAATATCAATCAAAATACAAAAGCAAAAGACTTATTGGGTGGATTTTCAAGTCCAAGATATTGCTTAATGAGTTTTCGGACTTTCTCTCTGTTAACATCATATTCTTTGGCTAAAGCACGCGTTTCCCACGGTCTTTGATACCTAAGCACATGGAAGAAGCAATATAAAGACCAAAAAAAAAAAAGATAGTTTATTACCTTCCTCTCGTAACATCAATCTCACCGAGCTCGTAAACATCACTCTCTCTATCTTTCAGCAGATGTTCAAAGTGTCAAGGCTATGAACATAGATGGTATCTTGGAGAAGCGTTGAGTCAAAATTTAGAAAGCATGACGAAGATGGTAAATTTTATAAGTGTACCAAGACCAAAATTGAAAGATATATGGGATGGATTATGATGCAACCTTTTTTCTTCAAGGAGGAGCACGCCTACCCCATCAGCTCAACACATTTCTTCATGTTGCGAGCTTCGATGCAGTAGACGCGTCACCACCGTCTGATACACCGACCGGTCTTCAAATCGGAAAGGGATCCTACCATTGTTGGCAGACTGTGTTTATAAGGACGAAATGGTAATGAATCTGGTGAAACAATGAGATTTGGAGATGGTTACATCACTATTTATAGTATTGAAAATTAGGTATTTGCAAAATAGATGGGGAAATGAGTAATTAAATTCGACGTAGTGGGTAGAACTTGACGGAACGAGTTAATAATGAAACTTATGAGATGGTATTAATGATGAAGGAAGGGTTACAGATCGTTCTGGTTTCACTTCTGGAAAAGAGGGGAATAGTGATGCTGAATATGGTCAAGGAAGAAGCAAAGCTTGAATGGGCTGCTGATGAGGTTTGACTCTCTATAATTAGATATGACTTCACGGGCCCAATTTGGCTGCTTATTTGGTGCAAAAAATAAGTGGATCTTTGCCTACGAAATTTTTGCACTATAATTGAGGCTTCCGTATTAAAGTAGGTCGATGACAGGTGGCACGAATTGCCCATCCCTCTCTGTTGACGTGGAGGCATAAGGAGAGAGGTAAGTCTACTTTATTATATTAGATATTTACAAGTTTAAGTATTATTTTGTATTTTACTGTAAATATAAAATTAAATATATTTTAAAATTCATCTATTAGTTTTATAAAAAAAATTCTATTTTCATTTTAAAATAAAAAGTTACATTAATTTATTTAGGTTTTAGTGATATTAATGATATTTTATTTATATTGTTTTCATAAGAAATATTATATTTTTAATAAATTATTTAGCTTTAAATACTAAAACCAAAATCTAAGATTACCAATCAAGTTTTTTTTAAAACTAAAATCTACTGAAAAATCAAAAAACTAAAAATTAAAAGCTAAAATATAAAAATCTTAAAACTAGAAACTAAAAATCATAACTATAATCTAAAATCTAAAATCCAAATAAACAATCATCCTAGAAGAAGAAGCAAGAGTATACTAGAATATGAGGTAAGTCTCTCATTTCTTTACTCGTAGTAGGTATAGTAAATAAAAAGTTATGTTTATAGTAGAATTTCTCAACTTTTTGGGAGAAAATGATCTCATAAACAAGGACAGAACTCAAAATAAATTGAAACCAGAAAGATCACACTTGATAGTTATCACAGATGATTCTGCTTCCTCTGGAAAGCAAAACTCAGACCTCTCGATGTAAAATTATTAATGACTTTTTTTCAAATGACTGAACCAAGGAGCTTCCGCAATAGTATATAGTTTAGTTAACAATTGTTATTGGATTTAATAATTAATATTCAATTGAATAGCCCTGTTGAATCGTAAAACCGGTGTTTGTGATTAAGGATGTGATATGAACAATAATTAAGAATTTATGGGCCTAAAGTTTTATTTATTGAAGTGTAAGCTATTTTGCCGAGAAGGAATAAAAAGTGAAAGAATGAACTCGTTGTCGTAAAATTACTCTTTCTCTCTCTCTCTCTCTCTAAGTTTTTCTCTCTAAGTTTGCATATCCTCATTCTTCTCTTCCGTATTCCTTTTATGGATCTTTTTTTCTTTCTTTCATCGCTTGTCATCATTATGTGCGAGTTGTCAGCATAGTGATCAGCGGAGTTGTTGGCAGCTATGCTAGGCGCACAGTAAGCCTTGGCATCATGTCTCTCTATATGACCCTCGATTACGTGTGTTATGCTCATATAGGCGAGTAGGTGAAATGTGTTTCGTCTCTCATTCAAGCCCTTCTTAAGCTTTCCATCAAATTACTATATCGTGTCATACTCAGGTCGGATCGACTCATGAGTCTGATCAGCGATCGGGCCTATATCCAACAAGCCCTTTATTTTTAGTACACCAATGATTGATACTTGGATGTTATGAGTATGAATTCAACACAATCTCACATTTATAGTTATTGTAGTTAATCATTAATGTCTAATTGAATAACCCTTTATTTTTAGTAGACCAATTATTGATAGTTGGATGTTATGAATATAAATTCAACATAATCTGGTATCTATATCACTGTCAAAGGTCAAATCGATCATACAATTTTTCTAATGTAATTTTTTTTTTAGAACATAGGATTTGTTGTAAGATAATTTGTTGAATATTCATTGAGAACAAAAAAAATAGTTAAACATAAAACAAAAGTGATAACCAGCCGATATGAGAATTTAAGCACAACTTTAACATTATTCTCCCTGGAGCGCGTGCGTGCATGTGCATCTTACGCATTATGCAGACGTAATATATTATGATGTACCATATAGATTATTAAATCTGAAATACAAACAGAACTAACTTTCTTTTCAACAAGTTATTACATTAATGTCTTTTTATATTTCATTCAGTTTAACAATTTGACTAATATATTACCTTAACATTACATTACATCATTAACTATATTACCATTATAATAGTAGTAAAAAAATATTTATTAGCTAATCAACATTAACTTTGTGCCAATAAATAAAATATTTTTAATATTACTAGATTGCATATGGTTAAAAGTTCGGTTTAGTTTGTTTTATTAAAACTTTTTTTAATTTAGTTTCAATAGATGAATAATATGTTGCCAAACAAATAATTCAACGACATGTTTATGTGAATAAAATAATAATTTAAATCGAAATAATAAAAATGTCTTACATTTATTGTCAGTTAATTTTCACTCCATATAACTATTTTACTAAATAAAAAAACTCTTTCTATTTCACTTAATTTAGCCAAATAAATAGAAAGAGTCATTTTATTAGTTTACAGAATTAGTTAGGCATGAACATTGGGTACTCATTCAGGTACAAGTTCCTCCTTTTGGGTACCATTTTCTTTTGGGTTTTGAAATTAGGCTACGCTTGGATTATAAATTTATGTGTGAGTTTCGAGTTGGTACTCCAAAGTCTTGATGAGTTCGGTTTTGATGTAAACTAAAAATATCCAAATAACCAATATATCTGAAACGGATTTGGATATTTACACTAAAAATAACCATAATACTTGATTAGTCTAGATCTTTTGAATATAATTAGTTATATGTTGACATATCTAAAATTCATAGCACTAATTGTGAAAAATAAATATCAGTATATAAAAAAATGTAAGAATTAATATCCACGCGGACGCGCGAATTAAGCTCTAGTATTTATTAAGTAAATAGTATAGTATTACATTGGGCCAGCAGTGTTTAAAAATCCGTTTAAAAAATTTCAATTTATAACATATATGAAAAAGAATATGTATATTTTACCAATATAGTTATTTGGTTTCATTATATGAGATCCATAAAATATATATCAAATAAAATTAGGTATGGAAGAAGAAGAAAAACAAAGACATAAGAAGATAAAAACAAAGAAATAATATTATATTATATACATGATACTTTAGTCTATTTATTGTTATGTGTATACACTTAATTTCTTTTTGCTATGTATATATGTTCTAATTTCTCTTTGTTTCAGTGTATTTTCATGTAATAACGTTATTCCAACATAGAGTAAAAATAGAAATTATTATTTTTCTTCTAAATATGAAATAGTAATTTATATTTTAGATAAACATAATAAAAAATTAAAATATAATTATTTTTAAATCTTATTATAAGTGAAAGATAGTAATAAATTATAGATTCTCTAAATATTCATTTGTTGTAGATAATCTTTTGATATGCATTTGTTCCGCATAATATAAATGATTTGCATTTGTTTTGCATTTATGTTTGATCTACTTTTTTGTTTTGTGTCATCCATTCGAAGCTACTCCCTCAGTTTTTTTTAATTGACGTTTTAGGGAAATTTTTTTGTTCTAAATTATTTGACGTTTTCAATTTTTTATGTAAAATTTATTAGTAATTAATGTTAGATGACCAATGATATTATAGCTTCTATTTTATTATTGATTGAATTGTGGTTAGATAAACAATGAATAATGTTTTTGTTTAGAAAATGATGAAAAATTAAATATTTCTTAATCTATGTGCATAATCCTAGAACGTCAAATATAAAAAAACGGAGGGAGTATTATTTTCCTGAGTGTTATTCTAATATTATGTTCATCTTTTCTGAATGACTCTTATTTTTAGTACTATTCTTTTTAAAAACAAAATTAGTCCAATTTTTTGTTTTATTCTCTTAGAAATTTATCGATTTCCATATTTTTGAGAACTATATACTGTTTTAGTTTAAGCAATTCATCAGGTAATATCAAACCATTGAACGAAGAAAAAAAACTATACTATTTTATTATATTTATATATAATACATAAACATGTTAATTTCAAAATTTAAATTTATTAGTAAGCCTCAATTAATAAATATTCATATTTATAAAAATAATATTTTTGTTACAGCAAATATAAAATTGTTAATGAAATTATATGAGTACAAAACCTTAATTAATAAATATTTATATTAAGATATACTATATATCTATGTCAATATTATTTAATTTTAATTATATAACACATAAAATAAAGAAATGATTGTTTTGATTTTTTACCAACAAAAATTACTGTAAATAAAAGAGAGATTATGTGCTTACTCTAATTTAATAAAATATGTAATAGTTATCGGCTTCTCAATTATTCAATATAATTCTTATTGCATAATACGTAAATGAACACAAAATAAATAATAATATGTATAAATAATTTGTATACATAATTAATGTTATTTCCATGCAAGTGCTGATCTCAAATGTTATTTGATAACATCATTTCAAAAATACAATTCTTCATATTGAAGTGAGATGGTAAATTATAATATGGATGATAACGTTGCAGTCTATGTAAATTAATTAGGTTTAAAAAATATCAGCAAGATGACCCTATTCATCAACTTTATATTGACGGTCCATAACTTTACGTTTGAAAATTTATGGCATGATCGTTGAACGATGAAAGTTAGTATTCAACGATTATTAGTATATAAATTTTACTTGGCGGATTTGGATAATCACATACTAGAGAGTATAAAACTGAATAGCTTCTTGTTGTTGGTCAAAAAGGCTCTAAACATATTTGTCATTTTTAGCTTTGAAAACTTTTGACGAGTACACACAAGATTAGATTGCTTTTTTCAAACTCTATAGTCTATAAGACTCCGATCAAATCACAAAAAAAAAAGTTAGCAAAATTCAAAGGTTTCGAAATCTTTGGCCTCTCTTTCTTTTTATCTAAAACCACACAACATTTTCTCTTTTATTGAGAATTTATTTTGTTACCCTTAATTGTGTTCTTTATTTATTGTATTTTATATAGTTCACTTCTTTACGCAAGGGGACAAAACAGCTTTATTTGGCAATGTGCTCTGCTTCCTCTCAGAATGCCTCTGTGTTCGTGTCTCTAAACAGATCTCAAAACATTTCTCTCTCTCTGAAAGTTCAAAAAGACACCACCCATCCTTGTGACAAAGAAACTATCGCTTTCTCCAGAGAAACCTCAATTTGAAAGTTTGGTTAAAGAAAATTAAGACAGACATCCGTGACTTCTTTCCAAACGGTGTCGTTCTCTTGTTCCCTCTTTTTTTCCAAATGAGATGTTGGAACTATTTTTTGAACATGATGAATAATATATTCATATGTCAAAAAAGAATTTTATTTGAATGATAAATGGAGGTCCAATGTGCGTAATTTGAGAAACTTGTACAGGTAGCAAATATACACATTGGATATTGATTGGATTTGAGTTTTGATTTGTTAGTTGGACTTCATGTTCATTAACCTAATCTTATAAACCAAATATATGTTGATCTTTTATATTGGTAAAATATAAAAAAAAATCCATTTTAAAGAATATTATTTGGTTGAATTGGTCAAACAATAATAATTCTACCTCTTTATTTTTTGGTCAAAATGTGGAATGAATTCACATAATAATCACAAGAATTGATGTCTCCATTAGTGCACCATAGAAGTTTCATTTCTATGTTGAAAATGTAACTTGTGCTTCCCATTATTTTTCTATAAAAAGGCTTGTTAGCATTATAAAAAAAACCACATCAAAGAAAAAAGAAAAGAAACAATTCTCCCACTTAGAATAGTTATGTTAGTATTTTTTTTGTGTGAGAGTACAACACAAAAATAAGTTCGTTAGCTTCTATTCTGAGTGATGCATGAATAGTCGAAGTGTGGTTGTATCCTAAGATTCTGATTGCGTAAACACCGTCACACTGCGAGCAATTAAAGAATTAAAGAAAGAGTGTCTCGCCTCCACACGAAATCATTCTTTATTCATCATATTTTGGTATCAAGTATTGTGTATTTTATTTCTGTTTTATCATTATATAAACAAATTATTCAGTTTGCCATAACGTAGAAATCATGGTCCTACAATCTTAATTCTTAAATTTTCGTTATTGTACTAACGAAAACTGATAATTTGTTTAGTGTGTTTTCTTGAAAACAAGAATGAAAGATATTCATTATGATGGAAGATCAATTCATTTCCATCAGATTCTCGATTACTATGGTTTAATAGTTCTGCAAATTTTTAATTTGATAGCTAAGCCATTTAGATTGATCTTTGATTTTCTGCAACTGATTAGAACTTAAATAAGTTCCATGTGTGAACATATAATTTTTTATTCTCCTACATTTGTTAGAATTCTTCACTTTTGAAAGTTTTCAAATTTTTAGCTTTCTTGTGATTAACATATAAGATTGATTAATTTGCAGCTTTTATTTCAATTATCTACTTGTTATAGCTTGTAGAATTATCGTTAAGTGATTTGCAAGCTTAATTTTATTTTGATAAGTTATTTAGCAATTGAAATGAATTACTAATCAACTGAGAATGCATTCATTTTGCAAATTAAATAACTGCCTGGAAAAGTAATTAAAAAAATGTTATTAGTCAAATATATGTGTTATTACTTTGACTTGATTTATTGGTTTCTTAAAACTCATGTTTTAATTTTATGGCCTACGTTTTCAGTTATGTTTTATTTATGAGAAACTAATTGACCATGTTGTAAATTTATTTATATGTCAAATGTCATTAATTCATTTATAAATTGGTACTAATAATATTTATTTTCTCTGCAAGGTTATAAAAAAATGTTTTATAGCTGATGGAGATAACACCAGTAAATTGATCGGTGGAGTTTTTGGTATTAATCTAATAGTGAATTGAGTTTAAGTATTATAAAAATATTATAAACATTTCGATCTTATGAGATCAAATGGAATAAATGGAAATGGATTCATGAGTCGACGCCCCAAATTAAGTTTGGGAGAGGTCTGCCACATATGAATCATTTGCCATAGATAATATAATGTTGTTGATAGTGATCAAAACATTCATATTTCGTCAATGCTTTAACGCGAGCCATATAAAGATTGACTATGAAAAAAATGAAAAGTATCATATTAATATGACTGAAACTGACATGTATATTGTAGTTTCTAAAGTCAATATGATTGAAAATAACCAAAGATAGTAGTGGTTTTGATGCAACAAATAATATCTTGTAATGATATGTATATTTGCTACAAAGCAAATAATATTTTTTGAAAGAAATTTAAAAACAAATGCAAGTTGGATTTATAAATCGACTTGAGAGAACTATGAAAATAGTTGTATATAAAATGTGAATTTTTAAGACTGAAATACTTAAAAAAAAGTTGTAATACTTTTGAAATTGCTTTATTCATTTAAATCCAAAAGAGTTATAGATCAATTTTTCTAAACTCTTAAGAGATGTTAAATGCAAATATGCATATTTTTGAGTTATCTCAAGAAATGTGGGGGAAGCTTTGCTTACCATATACATTCATTGGCAAGAGGCAACATGAACTTAGTGATAATTATCACAATATAATTAAAAAAAAAACTAATGCCATGCATTGAGTTTTGTATATAATGGTTAATTGTATCTTGAAAGAAGATGACAAAAATCATTAGACAATTGATCTCGACTAATCTCAAGAGATTATGTTCATTATGATGACAACCTAGGATCCTTATATTAAAGGTGTGTCATGAGATCATATTGTTATATCATCAAGAGGAATGGGTTAATGCCTGTGAATTAAGATGAAGTTTGGCGGTAACTCTACCTAAATGACTAGAGATCCCAAGAATTAGGTTCAAGGAGACAACTAAGTCAAACTAAATCTGCCCAAAGAACTGTAAGACTTCGGTCTATACTCAGTTCCTAGGATGATTAAACAGTGCTACATGTAAGGAATAGAGGATAAGCATTTGCTTTTAATGATTTGTGTCCATAGTTTTGAGATATGAATGGAGTAGTAAATGATACTCCTCTAAACAAAAATAATGGCAAATCACCTTGTGAGTGTGAAATGGGGCCGTTTCTAGGAGAATGAATGAAAGGCTATATTCTCCAAGTTCACTCATGATTAACCAGGACTGTTCACGGCCAAAATGAACACAACAGAGAACCTAGTTCTGTGAGAGAATGAAACTGTGTTATAGTTATTGTATAGGTTTACATCAAAGCCCGAGTGGTTCAAGACATCATGTTCACTACCTGGCCGAGTAAATCCGATATCTATTAACAATGACTGGTTCAAGGCTGAAAAATGCTACCAACTCATCATGCAGTGAATTTCTCGCTTGTACTCTCAAAAGTCCTTAGTTGAGTCTTTGTCGAGTCTTGTTTAGGAGGTCAAGTCTATCGAGTCGTCTAGTGTTTAGAGTCATTTCTATTATGTGGGGGATTGTTGAAACTATTTTTTGAACATGATGAATAATATATTCATATGTCAAAAAAAAGTTTTATTTGAATGAGAAATGGAGGTCCAATGTGTGTAATTTGAGAAACTTGTACAAAGTAGCAAATATACACATTGGATATTGATTGGATTTGAGTTTTGATTTGTTAGTTGGACTTCATGTTCATTAACCTAATCTTATAAACAAAATATATGTTGATATCTTATATTGGTAAAATATAAAAAAGAAATCCATTTTAAAAAATATTATGTGCTTGAATTGGTCAAACAATAATAATCCTACCTCTTTATTTCTTGGTCAAAATGTGGAATGAATTCACATAATGATGACAAGAATTGATGTCTCATTAGTGCACCATGGAAGTTTCATTTCTATGTTGAAAATGTAACTTGTGCTTCTCGTTATTTTTCTATAAAGGCTTGCTAGCATTATAAAAAAAACACATCCAAGAAAAAATAAAAGAAACAATTCTCCCACTTAGAATAGTTATGCTAATATTTTTTTTATTTTGTGTCTGAGAGTACAACACACAAATAGGTTTGTTAGCTTCTATTCTGAGTGATGCAGGAATAGTTGAAGTGTGGTTGTATCCTGGGATTCTGATTGCGTAAACACCGTCACACTCCGGGCAATTAAACAATTAAGGAAATAGTGTCTCGCCTCCACACGAAATCATTCTTTATTCATCATATTTTGGTATCAAGTATTGTGTATTTTATTTCTGGTTTTATCATTACATAAACAAATTATTCAGTTTGTCATATCGTAGAAATCATGGTCCTACATTTACTACAACAATAAAATTCATCTCCGATATTATTGCGTTAGATATCATCGCTGAATCAGGTTTTTTTGGATCAAAACCATCGGCAGTTGCCATCGAGTTGAATCATAAACTCGACCCAGTCACTGGTCGTCTCTTCGCCAACCCGAACAATATTGACGTGTTGTGGGAAGATTTATTTATTGACTATCTCAAGACTGGATTGAGTTACGCAGTTCATATCCTATCCCAAATTATGCAGAAACCGTAGTGGCTCATTGAGAAGCTGCACTCCGCCTTGTTTGATATCTTAAAGGTTCTCCGGCACAAGGAATTCTGCTTCGGTCAGATGGTGATCTCAACATCACCGCTTACTTTGACTCAAACTGCACAGCTTGTTCAAGAACACGTCGCTTATTGTCATCGTACATTGTTTATTTGGGACATTTCTAATCTTGTGGAAAACAAAGAAACAAGATACTGTGTCTTGCTCGTCCGCTGAAGCCGAACACAAAGCAATGGCATATACTCTCAGTGAACTCAAATGGCTCAAAGCATTGCTGAAGACACTCGGTTTCAATCACCCACGTCCGATCACTCTTCATTGCCACAGTCAGTAAGAAATTCATATAGCAGCAAACCCAGTCTTCCACGAACGAACGAAGCATACAGAGGCTTATTGTCAAGTATGAGATGTAGTACAAGATAGCTTCACCATCATGTATTGGACTATGACTTATTTTCCCATATATGAGGAGATATAGTAGAGATACGATTCTATCGTATATAGGAAAGACCCAAAGAGTCTTGTATATATATATGATGGTGAAGCTAATGAATATACCACTAGTTTATAGGAAAAATATACATAAAATAATAAAAGGCAGGATTTTAGCTACAATATTTTTGGCTTTAGTTTTTAGAATATTTTGTTTATTGTGATTGTGTTGAAACCATACAAATATAGTAAGTGAATATTTTATTTTATTATTTTCAAAAAAAATTATTTGTTATTATTAGTTTAAGAATTATGTAATAGTTATAGAAGACAATGATTACTTAAACTTAGGAGTATCTACTACTTTAAGAATTATGTAATAATTATAGAAGACAATGATTACCCTATTCTTTTTAGGGTTCCTATAGGCGCCGTGGAAGTGAGGAAGGAAAGTTACTAAAGAAGATGACTCGTTTCGGTTTTAATTACTTTGGGCCGATGAAGTTGAAGATAGAACGGCCCATTAGAAGCAGGGAATCAATTCCATTTTCATAGCCCATTCGAAAAAAGAGTTGCTGACGTGGATGGTTTAGATGGAGAGAAAAGTGTGCTATTATATATATGATTTTCCAACCGGGTAAATCAATATACTCTGATCCAACTGAGCCAAAATAATCAACTAGGAAACCGAATTACATTTTGTATATCTATTAATAATTAGAATATTAATTAATGTTAAAAGATTGTGTATTTTCAATTATGTAACTATTGAAAAAATGATGACATGTTGTGTTTTATAAAATATATAATTATTAAAAATGACTGAGGAAATTTTTGTAGATATGTACTTTTATTTTAAAAATATATTTGAAATCTCAATTAATGTGAAAGGTTGTGGTTTTTAAATATGTAACTATTACAAATGATTGTGAAGAAATGTTTAGATGTGCTTTTCATCATGTAAATATATTTTTAACATAGTAATCTAACTGTAAACTATAATTAGGATAACTTTTGTACTGATGTATCTCTTCAAAATGTAATAGAAATACGAATTAAAAATAACTGATTATAATATTAATAGTCCTGACTATTCATGTGTAGCTTTAGAAAACTATAAATAATTGATGTTCATGAATTTTTTATCTTAAATCTTCCACAAATTTAATAAAAATGGTGAAGAAAAAAATTATTTGCAGTTACATGATTACAAATATTTAGAAAATATTCAAATGAAATGTTGTCAACAAAGAATTGTAGGAAGGGTCATTTGTGTTTGGCTAGCAAAAAGTCCTAAACAAAATAGTCAAGTTATTAGTTTTAATTTTCTTCTACTAGATGAAAATGTGTGCTTTTTCTTTCTTACAAATTTTGCAATTGTGATCATGTATGCTCCATGAACACGTGACTTATGTCCTATGTATTCATACACTTTGATTACATAAGACACATATAATCCCGTTTAATATTAAGTGCTGCATAAAAGCTCAAATTAATTTTGTTTTTCCATGCAACTATTGGAATTTTTTAAAAATTATTTATAATATCTTAATAAATATCTTCTACAAATATTAGTTTTCAGAGTTGTGTCTTTTAATTATAAAATATATTTTCATAAAACAAATTGAGTTTGTTTATTTTTCCCAACATGCAACTATTGGAAAAACTTTTAAGAGTAGTAAAATATCTCAAGAATTATTTTCTACATTTTTTCAACATGCAACTATTAGATTTTTTTCAAAGTTAGTTATAATATCTTAAGTATCTTTATTAGTTTTAAGAGTTGTGTCTTCTACTTATAAAAAATATGTCTTTTCATAAGAAAACAGAGATTAGTTTTCATTTCCCAACATACAACTATTGGAAAAGTTTTAAAAGTAGTTAAAAATATCCAAATAAATATTTGCTACATTTTTGATAAAAAAAAATTTCTACATTTTTTCGACATGCAACTGTTCGAATTTTTCTTAAAGTAGTTATAATGTCTTCATAAGTGTCTTTATTAGTCTTAAGAGTTATGTTTTCTTATTACAAGAGTTGTCTTTTCATAACAAAGTTGAGATCAGTTTTTTTTCCTAACATGCAACTATTGGAAATTTTTTAAAGAGTAGTTAAAAATATATCAATCAATATATTTCTTTCTATATTATTAGTTTTAAGAGTTGTGTCTTCTCATTCTAAAAGGCCAATTATAAGTCATTAAAATATCTACATAAGTGTTTCTTTAGAAGTGTTTCAAAAAAGTGTCTCGTCTATAATTATGTGTATTTTCATATGTAATAGAGTGTCTTCTGTAATGGTGTGTCTATTTATAATATATTGTGAATATATTATTTTATAATATTTTTATAATTTGGAATCCTAAAAAATTTAAAAATAATGTCTTTTAATCTTTAATATCAAACATTGCATTAATTTAAAAGAAGTTATCAAAATATATAGGGAGAATTGTTAAAAAAACAACCTAAAATTTCAAGTTAAACCTATAAGTGTACCCATTTTCAATCAAATGTAAAACCAACCTCAAAGGGTGATAAAAGTATTATTTAACCCTTATGACCTAACAAAAAAACAGAAGTGTATTTTACGTTTCTATCCTTTGTTAATCTACATGTAACAGAAAGAAGTCTACATAGATGTAGACCTCGTACGAAGTATTCATTCGGTAGACTTGTTATGTAGTCTATACCATAATTTTATCTAATAATTTAATTTTAAAAATGTATAAAAATAATTGTTGTAATATTTTTAACTAACTATTAATATAATGGATAATATTAAGTAAAAAAAATTAAATTTTATATAATTAAACATTTTTAAGGAACATATTATAATTTGGTAACCATGTCTTAAACAATGTTCAAGGGTTAGAAACATTAGGTTCTAACATGTTATGCCTTTTGGTAGTAGATTTCATAGGGTTAGATTTTAGATTTTGCTTTTTTGGTTTTATTGACTTAAATCTGCTTATTAATGTTTAGTGGTTTACATTTTGTATAATTTTGATATTTGAAAAAGTAATTTAAACTGTTTGATGATCAAACAAAATATTTAGGGTTTGAGATTTGTGGTTTAGGGGTTCGTAAACATATTATAAAGTCTACATATATGTAGACTTTTTTTCAGTCTATTTGTATTGGTGTCTAGAAAAACCTCATAAAATTTCAATTAAATTTAAATATTTATAAAAAAAATTAAATCATATATTATGACTATAAAATTAAAAATGAAAAAAATTAAACATATTTAGTAAATCATATATTAAATTTTGTAAAAAATAAAGGGAAAAAGATACAAATCGTTGTAGACTTTCTAAGAAGTCTACACACAATTTAACCTAACCGGATTTAACCAATATAATTTAATGATCAAACAAAACATTTAGGATTTGAGATTTGTGGTTTAGGGGTTCGTAGACATATTATAAAGTCTACATATATGTAGACTTTTTTTCAGTCAATTCGTATTGGTGTTTAGAAAAAACTCCTAAAATTTAAATATTTATAAAAAAAATTAAATCATATATTATGACTATAAAATTAAAAATAAAAAAAATAAAAATATTTAGTAAATAATATATTAAATTTTGTAAAAAATAAAGGGAAAAAGATAAAAATCGTTGTAGACTTTCTAAGAAGTCTATACACAATTTATCCTAACCGGATTTAACCAATATAATTTTAACCTAATCGAATTAAACCAAACCTTCTTTAACCTAACCATAAAAGTTACCCAATATATAATACGATTTCTCAAGCTTTTTGGGTAAAAAACCTAATCTTAGCCGTATCTCTCTCCAGGCGATTTCCGGCGAACCCGATCCACGCAGTTTCCCATCCGTTCCGTCTCTGTCTGTTCCATCGCTCTGGTAAGTTAAATGTCTCGGCTTTACCTCTCTGTCGATAAAAAGTGACCACCTTTACCCTTTTCTCTTTTCATATCTGAGCCGACGACTTCTAAGGAACGCTGCTTCTCGTCCAAATCTCTGCTTCCGGTCAGTATCATGGATTCTACTTCATCTCTCTGTCCTTGCCGGCAAGGGACTGTGCTTCATCTTTCTGAAGTACGTCTCTCTGTCATCTCTATCTCTCGTTTAACTAATAACCTAACAAGCTCATCCTTGTTTTCTAAGCTTTTAGTTTCTTTTGATTCAGATCTGAGTCAGCCAGTCTTAGATCCATTTCTCTAACGAGCAGTGCATCCTCTCTAATCCATTTCTCTGCTTCCGGTCAGTCTACTTCATTTTGAAGTGTAGACTGAAGTTTTGAATTTGTAGACTGATGTTTTGAGTTTGTAGACTGATATTTTGAATTTGTAGACTTCTCATGTAGACTGATGTTTTGAATTTGTAGACTTCTCGTGTACACTGATGTTTGAATTTATAGGCTTCTCGTGGGGACTTCATTTTGAATTCTAGACTTCTCGTGTAGACGTCACTTGTATAATTCTTTGTTTGTGTCTTTTTGGTGCATGTTACAAAATGGATAAGCTTGATTTCCTATCGAGGTTGTATACTCTAGGGCAAGAATCTGTCTCGTCTAAAAGCATTGCTTGTTACAGTACCGTCTAAAAGCATTGCTTATTACAGTAATGACAACAAGCTCTTCCATGCTCTTAATAATGCACTCGATGAAAAGGAATGGGAGGAGCTCAAGAACTGTGAGTAACAAACAGTTGTATCAGGCTTTTGTACCAGACTTTTGGTTGTAACAAACTTATGTAATTTGCTTGCACCAGACTTAAGTATTAGTCTTCTTTTACAGAAGACTTTTACAGAAGTCTGGTACTCGACTATCTATCAAAATATCATCCTTTGTATCAGTATAGTACTCTTCTTTCACAGATTTTAACTCATATTCGACCAAAAGTACAACTCCAATACAATCCAGAGACTTACATATTAGTCTTCCTCTATAATAGACTTTAAAAGAAGTCTATTTTATGTTCAAGAAGACTAACACGTTGGTCTGCACGACAGAAAGTAACATTAGAACTCAAAGTAATATAAAAATTAAGACCTACGATTTCAACAAAAGTTCATCAAATAAGACAACATCCAAAGCAACAATAAAACTTATAAGCTCAATACATAAGACATAAGACAACATCCAAAGCAATAAGACACCATCCAAAGCAATAATACAATTTATTAGTTCAACACATAAGAGATAAGACATAAGACAACATCCAAAGCAGTAAGACGACACTGGTTTAACCTGGACAGTTTGGATGTGACCTGGTTGTTTGCACTGTGACAATTAACGTAGACTTACTAATACATCTACAATTGTTAACCTAGCAATATAGCAAAATCAAAAGTATTATACTTTCATAATTACAACAGTTTTTCTATTCAAAATCACTCAAACCCATTAGGATTAACTATTGCACACTTTCAAACGAAAAAATCGTGAAAAAATTTAATGCATAATACACAAATTAACTTTTAATGTATATTTCGAAATAGACTCCATGTTTAGTCTACAGGGTGGTAGAATTTCTTTTCAGTTTACATCAGTAGACAGTCAGATAGGTCTACTCTTTGGGTTAGTTTTTGCAATTGACCATTTTATGGGTTACTTTTTATAGTTGAAAAAAAGTTGTGATTTTATATAAGTAGACTTCGTTTTCAGTCTACAACTTTTAAAAAATTTAGTTTTCGCTATTGACCAGAATTTTCCAGGATTTGACTTTCATAAGTAGACTTAATATATAGTCTACATGTTTTAATTTTTTTTGAATGAGGTTAGTTTTGCAATTGACTATGTTTGACTTTTTAGGGGTAGATTGAAATGATCGTCTACAGCTTTGCAGACTTCGCAAGATGTCTACTCTCAAATCCGACGAGTCAGTTTTGCATTTGACCAAAATAAAAAAAATAGACTTCATTCGTAGTCTACATTTTTTTTTCTTGAAGAGAAGACTGCATATGAAGTTTACATTTTTTTTTTTTAAAAAAATTAATTTTATAAAGTTTTAGTCAAACACAAAACTAACCTTTCCAACACAACCAAAGTTTTGGTCAAATGCAAAACTGACCTTAAGTAAACTTCTTCGGCAGTCTACACTTCGTAGACTTACGTTGAAGTCTGCTTATGAAAAGTCAAAAATTCAGTCAAATGCAAAATTAACTTCTTTTGCGTAGTCATCTTTGTAGGCCTACTTAGTTTTTGTTTTTGTTGTCAAAGGTTAAGATGTAGACTGTTGGGGAAGGCTACATTACCAAAAAAATCCGTTTAGTTAACTGCAAAACTAACCTGTGTGTTGACAAATAGACTGCATTGTACGTCTACACAAGGGCGTAGACATATAAAATATTATATTATCGCGACACAGATCTGAGAAAGGACGTAAACCATGAAAGTAATTACCTTTTTGCGTTGTGAAGCTCGTTTCCAGCCTTTTCAACAGTCCAAACTTCAATAATGACGAAAATGAAGCATTTTGAGGATTCAAAAGTGAAAAACACGAAATTATGAAGTTTGTGATTATGAAAATGAAGGTTAAGAGAGCTTTTTAGATGAAAATGTAGAGAAAATGAGAGGAAATGAAGATTTGCTTATTTAGAATGAGAAAAAAATGGTTGAAAATTGAATTCTAGAGCTTTAAGAGATCAAAAATGGTGGTTGAAAATATTTATGATGATGACATGATTGTAATTAAGAAGAAATGTTTAGGGTGTATTTGGTTTTTTGTATATTTCAAAATTAATAAATAATTAAATAATAATGGCAAATTTGTAATAATTCAAAAACCTAGGAATATTATGGAAAATTCATTGATGAATAGTAATTACAAAAAAAAAAGTTGGTTTTAGGTTTGACTTGAATATTTAGGTTATTTTTGAAAAAATCTCAAATATATAAGTATATATCTTTTCTTAATAATTATATTGTTTTAAAAGTTATTTAAATGTCTAATGTGTTTTTTCCTTCCAGCATTGGGTTTCTTCATCATAAAAATTGAATGAGTTTAAAATAATTTGTCAAAATGTATAAAATGTCTTTCATCCTAATAATTATATTGATTAAAATTTTATTTATGTATCAGTTTGATATATTTATTATTTCTTTATTGGAGAAAAAATGATTGCTAGCTACTTGAAGTATTAACCATCATACGACTAGTCATGTAAACTAAACTAATGTATATATAGCTATACGAAGTATATGTTATGCATGAGAACATCTCTCAACTTAATGAAGTTATGTAGTTGACATCACGAGCTTAATTTCATTAATCCAAAAGTGTCGTGAACGTCTGAAACGTTAACTCCAGTTAATTCTCTCATTCATTAATTAAAATTTGATTCACCAGACTGTAATCAAACTAATTTCTCTGACTTTTCATTTTGTCAGAATGGCTCAAATTTTAGTTAAATTATGATCAGATGTGTCAAAGTTTAATTGATCAAAAGAAGAATTAAACTTAGTTAATGTCTCTCAAGTCCACGTCATTTTTTGGATTAATAAAATTAAACTCGTTAATTACATAACATCATCAAGTTGAGGGATGTTGTCATTCATAACATATATTTCGTGTATATATTAGTTTAGTTTGCATGACTAGTTATGTCGTGGTTAATATTTCAGGTAGCCAACAATTATTTTTTTCTTTTAGTGAATCACTATTACTCATAAATAGGAGATGACTATTAGCGATTTAAGTAAATCTTGCAAGCGTTTAAGTGAATCCTTGCAATGTTTGGTGAAAATATTGAGGGTGATATGCTAAGAAAAATATGTTAAGGGATAAGATATCTTACAATTACCATATAATCATGTTTTGGAATGCACACGTCTTAATTCAAAGTATTGACACATTATTTATGAACCAGATAACCAAAACATAAATTAAACGGAATGAAATTTTTTGTTTAATATACTCCCTCTGTTTCTAAAAGATACATGTTTTAGAAAAAAAAATTGTTTCAAAAAGTTACATTTTTTATATTTTCAAGGCATGAATTAATGATAAAATGCAAATTTCAAAGTGTTAATCAAAATCTTATTGGTTAAAATTTATGGAAAATAATAATTGTGAGAATTAAGATATTGGAAACTAAAATTTTAGATGTTTTATTAATATGTGTGAAAACTTTAAAACATTTATTTTTTAGAAACAGAGGGAGTACTTTTTTAGAATCCACACCAACTTAGGTGAAAATGTCAAAGGACTGGTGTCTAGTGGTAACACAAAAAGTTGTCTTTCTTGTGTTTTAGGTTCTGTTTTATTTTAAAATGAAGGAGTCGAAAGTCTGAAATTCTCAAGAGCCACCACTTTTATATTAAAAATTACGTGAAAATGCATGAGTAATATTAATTACTCATTTGACAAGTAATATCCAATTAATCATGTGACTGTTAAGAACAAAAACGTATGTGACCTTTTCCTAAGAAGTGGAAAACTAAGACACATTATTATATTCAGAAATTCTTTCTAATAGCACTAACTTTTTTTTATCACAAAATAACATACAAACAAAAAAAAATAAAATAAATTTCATTCAATAACAAAATAATATATTTATTTATAAAAATATAAATTAATAGTTTTATATTAAATATATTATTTATTAACAGTAATTTAGTCTTTTTTTATTTAATGAAACTTAAATTGATTATATTTTTTTGTGTGTTATTTTAGTCATAAAAACTTTTCTAGATTTTTTAAAGAGATTGTTTTTAAATTTAGAGAAAATGTCTAAGTAGTTGCTTGCAAGAAATGAAATAAACAGCTCACATTTTTTTTTCCGTTAATATGCTTTATCCTGTAAATAATTAAAACACTGAAGAAGAATGCTCCCGAAACATGCTCCGTACTGCTTCAATCTCATGCAATAATTCATTGATACAATATCTTACAAATTTCCATAATTTAAGTATTAATATAATCAAATGTAGTAAATATACTACTTGATTATATAAATGTTGGAAATTCACAAGTTACAAATTTATCAATATGTAATCAAATAATAATGTTTTCAATTTCATTTAATAGTCAACGGTTCAGCAAAAGTCCCCTCATCCTCTTGACAATTTGCTCTGCCTCGAAAGTCCGGTGGCAAAGAGGCTGAACCACCGAGTTAGTGTCGAGATAATACAAACAAACAACCATAAAAACTGAGTTAACAAACATTGGTGTCGGTCCGAAAATCCACAACAATAGATTAAGAGCCAAGTATGTTGGATAATTCCAAACTTTCCAAGCTTATGGAAACTTAACATATTATTAAATATTTAATATGTTAAGAGATAAACACAATAAAAATATCTAGAATAAGAAAATGAAGTTTTCTATTAGATTAAATTGTGTTTTTCATATTCCACATGTTAAATGGAATTATCCTTCACTATAAATATAAGTCTCATGGAGAGATGCTCCATAAGAGATCTAAGAAAAACATTGTGAGCTTTAGTTTTGAGTACTTTCTAAAACAATAAGAAAATTTGTTCTTATTATTCTTTTCTCTAGAGATCCTTCAATTAGTATCAGAGCTTAAGTGGAAGCTTGAATTGGTATCAGAACCTTAGGTTGGAGACTCGATCTAAGATTGAGTTGAAGCTTTGATCCTGGTGACTGTGAAGCTAAGATCGTGATGGCAAGATGTCTAAGCTTTAGTTTTGGTACTTTCTAAAGCAATAAGAAAAGTTGTTCTTATTATTCTTTGTTCTAGAGACCCTTCAATTGGTATCAGAGCTTAAGTTGAAGCTTGGATTAGTATCAGAGCCTCAGGTTGGAGACTCGATCTAAGCTTGAGTTGAAACTTTGATCCTGGTGACTGTGAAGCTAAAATCGTGAAGGCAAGATGGCTGACGTGAATAAGACTACACGTCATGAAGGTTATGATGCGTGTTCATGAATCATGAAGTAGGTGAAACGATATAATCTGGTTAAGATGATCAAAAGAAGAACGATGTGGCGATAGCTCTTTTGTTTCAATTGGTTCCCGAAAACTTGATTCTCTTGGTGTGAGAACAAGCCACTTCTAAAGACATTTGGAATGCCATCAAGTCACGACACCTTGTAGTTGTTCGTGTAAGGAAGGCGTTGAAGTTATCCATGAAGAGGATCAAAAGCCATACGAATGTCTCATATCAAAGAAAACTAATATCGAGCACTTGAGGATATTCGGTTGTGTAGCACACGCAAAGATATGTGTGACTCATTTTAATAAAGGATTTTACTATATACTAATCAAATTAGTATAGATGAGTGTCAATCTAATTCTAAATGACCATGATGCAATGAAAATACAAGTATGAGCTTAATCTAAGTGCAATCAGTTTTGAAGAGTGAATAGAAGTAACAAGAGCAAGCAAGGGTAATAACTAAGAGGGTGTTATTCAATAAGTGATTTAAAATCAATTAACAATGTTGTATAATCTATCAAATTTTAAAATTTTAAGAAAGTTTAACTTGATGGATTCTTAAATCTCTGCAGTATACATTGGATTTTGATTTCAGTTATTTATTCATGAGACTCCATAAGAAATGATTTGAAACTAATCCAAAATACAAAGAATTTTAAAATCCTTAAAAATTAAATAACACTAGATTTTAAAAACAGAATTTAAATCATTCAGTGAATAACACTAGCTTTTAAAATAGAATTTATAATCATCGTTCAAATAATAGTAGATTGTATTTGGATTTGAACTCTATTAAAATACATCATTGGATAACACCACCTAAAGGTTTAAATCAATTGAGAATAAAGAAACCCACGAGAAAGAGTATTGATTTTAGGTGACTAAGATCTAACCTAGGATGTTAACATAAACAAGCGATCGAGTCTTAGAAGTCTAGACACAGTCATTAAACTAATTCTTTGTCAAGATAAAAATTCATTTACTATCAATCACTAAACATTGAATGTCTTTGGTTTAGTTTAATCAAGCAATCATTGATAACTTGTCTATTAACTATCTAAGCTTCCCTAACATCAATTGTCATTGGTTAAGTAAGCAAAAAGCAATATCACTTTGATTCTGAGATTTCATCAAATATCTTTCGTGCATGAAATGTCTAAGTATCTAGATCAAAGTGATCAAGTCTAATATATCATTAGGGATAAGAGATAAGCCTAGAACATGAATGATCTAACACTAAACATCCTAAATCATCACCCAATCACCCCAAATCACCCTAACCCATGAATTCTAAAAGTAACTACTCACTAATAGACATGATGAACTTCAAAATCATGGATGATTCAAAGTTAATCATGCATAGTGATCAGGATAATCAATAAACACAAACAAGATGGATCAAAAGAAAAAACTAAAGTTTAAATCTTTCACCAAAGGAGTACATGTTTTCTTAAAAAAACCAGATTATCCTCCAGATTAGTTTTTTAGAGTATTTATATGACTCTCCTAAACCTAGGGGGCAGAGTAAACAAACCAAAAAGGTTCCAACAAAACATGAAATTCACTAAGGTAAAAACTCTAGGGCGGGTGTGATGGGCCGCTCTCGTCACCCGCTCCAGGTAAGAGCGGGTGACCTCACCCGCTTCGGAAAGTCGCTCTATTCGATGCCCAAATCGCCCCAACTTGCAAGCGGCCTCCTTGACTCTCTCCAGATGCCCGCTCTTATCCCACCGCGTGTGTCTTAGGTCTCTCCATCTGATCGCTCCAGGGCTTGGTGAAAACTCGCGGATGACGAGCGACCGCCTTGGACCGCTCTACATACCCACTCCGTTCTTCTCTTTGTATCCAGGGGTGTCGAGCGGTTACTTATAGCCGCTCTGCTACTCCGCTCTGGCACTTAGGGCTTGCGATGGTTAATGCTTTGTCTAGAGCGGGTGCCATAGCTCGCTGCACCCCTCGCTCCAGGCTCTGCCTGTCCTGAGCGGTTGCTTGGACTCGCTTTCACCTCCCGCTTTGCATTCCCTACTCGCCTATTGATCATTTCTTGCTCCTTTTTTAACTTAGATGCTCCCAAACACCTCCAAAGCCTCCAAAGGATACTCCAACACCTGGTAAGGACGTATGCATGCAAACGAAACCTAAGAATGTCTAGATGCGAACCTAAATGATCAAAATGTACAAGAATGAGAATTTAAAATAAGCTAAATGCACATGATATCAACTACCCCAAACTTATCATTTACTTGTCCACAAGTAGACTTTTGAGTGCAAGAGAGGAAAAAATGAACAGACTGGGAGATTAAAACTAAAAGATACTTTTCAAAACCATCAATGTGACATCCTTACAAAATCTTACCAAGTAGCAAAAACAAACTCCTATCAGACTCTAACTTCTCTAGGCCTATCTCAACTCCTTGATCTTTTACACTTATCATCAAAGACTTCACAAGAAAGCTAATCAACCAATTCTCACATTCATTCAAACAAGCATATGGGGTGAATTATTGGAAATGAGAACTTGATCTCAACCATTTGGTTTGGTGAGTGAAAATGGTCTAATGTGAAAGAAGAGAAGGTTTTCAATTCATCTTTTCAAAGTGACAATCACTTAAAAATAGGAGATTGATCGTTATGCAAAATTATCTAAGATAATGAGCAATTCATGCATACATAGATTGATTATCATCAAACTACCTTTTTCCTAAGTGATTCCAAGTTCCACTCTTCTTCTTCTTCATCCCAAAACCCAAAGATAACACACATTTCATGTCTCACCTAATGAACACTCTTTCTTTTTCTTTGACTTAACCAATTAGGAAATTTTCATCTTTAATAACACTTAGCTCTAACTCCCTTTTTTTTGGGGATTATGTTTGACACATCTAGAGCTTTTCTTTTCTTATTTTCTTTTTTCCCTAAGGTTTTTTTCAAACCTTAAAATTTAAAACACACAAACCCATCCACCGTCCTAAATGCTAGCAAAAGATGAGAACAAACCTATGTCGCTCCCAATCCTCTCAAGATTTTACACATGACAAGCTATAAATAAGAGGCCTCACTCAAGTAAATCAATGATGGTCTCCATGAATGGTAAGGGTATATGTGTATGGGAGTGCTATTTGGGTTAACAGTAGGGTAATGAGTGGAATAAGGTAACTCAAATGTGTATGAGATCCATGACTACGTATGCAAGTGCCAATGTGCAAGAGGAATTAAGTTCGTTAAACTCTAATTCATTTTGGAGTTGGTTTCAAGAACAAGCAAGCTTCGTAATTCCAACAAGTTTCAAGAGGAGTTTTCAAGGCTCGAAATCTACAAGCTGTCAAGATAATGCTCAGGTTACTTACCATGATTGAGAAGGATGTCACATTGAGTTTTTTTGCATGATTTCTTTACAAGGTTATCTCCCAATGCATGAATGCAATCTATACGCTCTAGACTCGATCCTAGATATGCAAATGATGCAGCTAAAATGATTCTTTTTTTATGCAATATGGATATACAATGTAAGACTCAAAGATAAACAACAAAAGGAACATTAGGAACTTGACACCTCTCCAAACTTGAATCACACAGTCTCTATGTGTCCAAGTATCAGAGAAATATCGAAAACAAGGATAAATAAAAAACAAGAATCACATGTACAATGATAAGGTGAAGGAGTGCCGTTTAATTGCCGGGATTGTAGCCGAAGGCATTATCCCATGTGTCACAGGGGAAGGAGGTGTAGTATCCCTGAGGAGCACTTGCAATATCGTCCTCATCTCCCCATCATCATAAGAGTCGAAGTTCCTGAGTTGGACCGGGGGGTAATCGGGTTTCTTCTTAGACGCTCGAGCTGGGAGGTTGAGAGTGGAGGGCCTAGTGCCAGAGAAGGGTTCTCCGTAGGATCATAGGGGTGAGGTTGGGGTGATGAGGTATCTCTTACAATGAAATCTTCAGAACTGCACCCAACAACCCTTCCTTTAACCAATAAATCAGCTACCTTCTTCATAAACTGAGCTGAGGCCTTTGCCTGGTTTTTCATTGTATTTTTAGCTCCTTTTACTTTGTCTTGAGGTTGAAGATTACCCTATCCTGAGCCTTGTTCCAACGCTGCAGCTTGCCAATATGACCGTGGCCATTGCAAAGAGGACCGAGAGGAATGGCTCCGGTGTACTGCTTAAAATGGTAGCGAGGGGACCATAGATTGGGGCAGTAGAATCCTCAGGTGGTCGTCAGCTCTCACACCAGCTCTATTCCTCTTAGGTAGGACTATGGGGTCCAAGGGGCGATAGGGTCAAAGAAATTCCTCCTAGGCTATGTTAAACTGATGATTCCTAGATTATCAAAGTTGGTGAGCTCTACATTTAGGAGAAACAACTCCACTGGTCTCCCATGCAGCAGGTATGAATAGAATATATCACCCTCATATCGCCATGTAGGTAGGTGGCAGTTCGCAGATAAGGGACATCGATGAATAATGGCCATTTTGCATCGTTCCCTAAGTTTATTCTCCGAGCTATGAGAAAAGGAGTAACCAGGCCACCAATTCCTATCTGAGGGGTTGGATCAGTTGTTATCGATGCCCAGTGCCTGTAATGCATGAGGCGCCTAACAAAGAATCCCACCATGCCAAAATCATCATATACATCCGTGCTAGGGAAGGCAAGCTGATCTGGTGTTGTGTAGACCTTAGAGCTTGGCAAAAGAGCATCAATTCCTCTTCATTTACCATGTCAGGTTCTTTCCTTGGGTAAAGAGTGTTGACAAGGATCTTGTGGAGATAACGCACTGTTGGGTGCCTTATTGCTGAGTTCTTATCATGGCCAGTTGTATGCTTGTTCCCTGTTAGCATCTTCCAAACCATCTTGGGGACATCCTTGATTCTAGGGAGAGTGGATTTTTCTTATCCTGAAGTCCCAACACCTCTCCTATCTCCTTGAAGGTCATGTGTTGGGTTTTTCCATTGACCTTGAACATGATTCTTCCCCACCCCTCTCTGACGTTATCAGAGTCGTAATGGAGTGTGGCATCTAGTGAGGCTAAGAACTGACAGGAGACCAGAATAGAAGCTTGGCATGTTCATTAGCTCTAATAGGGTCTTCACATCCTGATTAATCCCTAGCTCCCTCATCATTTTGGTGTCCGTAAATCTTGTGGGAAGCCAAGATACACCATTCAATAAGTGATCATAGAGTTGGGAGACAGTTGGTTTGATGGTTCGATCCCGATCAACAGCCACCTCTTTTCCTTTTGAAGTATACACTCTAGCCCTCTTGAGAGGAGCTGGTTCTCCCTCATCACCATCAGTAACCCCATGCCTTGTAGAAGATCCTACACTCTTTCATTCTTTCTTCTCCTTTGCCTTTTGCACAGTCATAGCTTGTTGTCTGGATGTCTTATCAGCTCTTGGGAAACTTGGTTCATTAGGTAGAGTCTTTCCCCGCAAAGCTGTCTCTCTTCATTCGGCTTCCTACTTTTTTGCCTTAATCTTTTCCTTTTTCTTGTGTCCCATGGTACCTACAAGATGGAAAATCTTGGTAGAGTGTTAACAAATGGGGATGGCAATAAAGAATTAACTTCTAAGAGAAAAGGCTGATACTATGCAGTCATCAAGGTAATTTAAGCCAAAGAATCAATTTCTCAATGTTACATTGCATGAAAATGACAATTAAGCAAAATTCATATATCAAATGAACTCCAAATTGAGTAGACTCTTCATGCAAGCTCTAATACATCTCAGTTGATCAAGCCATGGCCATTTAGACACATAGAAGAACAAATTTCAAAAACCCCCAAATCTCAAGAACCCTAATTTCTAAAACTCAAATCTATCACCAATTGAGCATCCCATCATGATATAAGAGCTTTACCTTGTCTAAAACACATGAATCAAGCAAGAAAGAAGATATAAATAAAATTTCAGCTCCTAGGGTTCTTGAGCCTAAGAATTTTGAAATTTTTAAAACTTCATACCTTGCTTGGAATTGACTGGAAGCTAGAAGATATACTAAGGGGATGAAATCTATGGGCTTGGGAAGAACAATGAGATGATTTGGTGTAGATTTGAGTGAGTGATTGATTGTGGGTGTTGAGAGAGGTTTTGTGCTTTTGGGGAAGAAGGGGGGGGAGATGAAACGAGAGAGAGAGAGAGAGAGAGAGAGAGAGAGAGAGAGAGAGAGAGAGAGAGAGAGAGAGAGAAAGAGAGAGAGAGAGAGAGAGAGAGAGAGAGAGAGAGAGAGAGAGAGAGAGATAGAGAGAGAGAGAGAGAGGGATGGAGATATGTTTCTAGGCTAAATCGGGTGGGGTCCAGGTTTAGAGAAAGAGAAACTTACCTGCGAGGGGACGGAGCGGGTTGCACCACCTGCGGCGAGCACCCGCTCCATGGGAGATCGCAAGCGAGCGGGCTGAGCGACCCGCGGTGATGGACCACTCCCAATCCCACGAAGTGCGAGAGCGTTGCACCACCCGCGGGGTTCACCCGCTCCATTAGCGTTCTCAGCAGAAAGATCAGGGAGCGGTCTCTCATACCTGCGCCATATACCCACTCCGGTTTCCAGGCGAATTCAACTTTGCCAAGCGACCCACTCTCCCCGCGCCATGCACCCGCGCTGGATTTAAGGTGAGTTCAGATTCTTGCGAGCATGTATCTATACCTGCGGTGCCCACTCACACTAATACCATTCTTTGGACTCGAAAGTTGCGAGTGGGTCCTTCTCTTCACACCATCAACCCGCGCTGATGCTGGAGCGGGTTGCATAATCCGTTGCTGTCACCCGCTCCAATCCTTCCTGAACCGCACGCGGGTTGCGTTCACCCGCTCTGATGACCTGCGCTGGTCCTTATGCGACTAGAGCGGCCTGATGACCACGTTCAAGCAACTAGTTGAGACCTAATGGTAAACTCGACCTGAAAAATCTAAGAACATAAATCAAAAAGTCATAAAAAGAAAGTTTTAATATATATGTACAAGGATAAACATGGGACTTCCTCCTAAGTGAGCTGGTTTTAAGTCTCTAGCTTGACTTCCTTTTCTTTTGGACTGATCAAAGTTGGGATCGAAGAGTGAAACTGAGGTCCCTTCTTCCTCACTTGTACTCCCCAACTAAAGCCTAACTCTTTGTTCGTTGACTATGAAGTATCTTCAATCCTTGCTCCACAACACTATTGCTCCATATGGACCCAACCATCTTAACTTAAGCTTCATGGGAAACAACTTCAACCGAGAATTATAGAGCAACACATGGTCTCCAGCAATGAAATCTCTCTTCAAAATCTTCTTATCATGAAAAGATTTGGCTCTTTCTTTGTAGATGGCCGAACTCTCATAGGCATCAAGGTGTACTTCATCAAGTTCACTCAGCTGAATCAGCCTTTTTTCTTGGGCTGTCTTGATGTCAAAGGATTTTTCTAGGCTATCCTATAAGTCAATAGTGCATCATCAAGCTTGGTGGACCAGTCTTTCCTTGTTGTTCCAACTGTCTTCTCTAGGATGGATTTGATTTATCTATTGGAAATCTCCACTTGTCTGAGGATGGTATGGAGTTACCACCTTGTGTTTCACACCATTCTTCTAGAGAAGATTCTCAAACAGTTTGTTGATGAAATGAGAGCCTCCATCACTGATTACTACTCTGGGAACTCCAAATCTTGAAAAGATGATGCTCTTGAACATCTTGAGAACCAGCTTGGCATCACTGGTTGGAATTTCTGTAGCTTCTACCTACTTTGATACATAGTCAACAACCACAAGGATGTAGGTGCTTCTAAAGGAGGGTGGGAATGGTCCCATGAAATCGATACCCCATACATCAAACACTTCAACTTTCAGGATAGGGTTTTGAGGCATCTCATTTCTTTTAGTAATGTTCCATCTTGTCTGGCATGAATCACATCTTGAGACAAAGTCTTGTGTGTCCTTGAACATGTGTGGCCACCAAAATCTAGCTTGTAGAACCTTAGCAATAGTCTTGAAGGTGGCAAAGTGACCTCCACATGATGATCCATGGAAATGTGCAACGATCCCTTCAATCTCTTCTTCAGCTACTACTCATCTATAGAGTTGATCCCTACAAAGTATGTAGAGATAAGGTTCATCCCAGTAGTATCTCTTCATATCCTTTTAGAACTTTTTCTTAGCATAGCCTTCAAGTCCCAAGGGCTCCTTTCCACAAGCTAAGTAGTTATCCAAATCAGCATACTAGGGTTCCTTCTCTTCAGTTGCCTTAACCTCTTCAAGCTTCTTCCAAGTCTCACAGAGCTTCATAACCGCCTTGATGGCCATAATCTGCTCTTCTAGAAGACCTTCATCAATGGGAATACCATAACCAACTTTCATTCGAGACAAATGATCAGCTACTCAATTTCCAACTCCAGGTTTGTCCTTTATCTCAAGATCAAATTCTTGTAACAACATAATCCACCTCAACAATCTTGGCTTAGCATCTTTCTTTGTCAAAATGTGTCTTTGTGCAGCATGCTTAGTGTAGACAATCACCTTGGAGCCTACCAAATAGCTTCTAAACTTCTTAAAGGCAAACACTATAGCAAGAAGCTCTTTCTCAGTTGTAGCATACTTCATTTGAGCATCATCAAGAGTCCTACTTACATAGTAGATGGCATGGAATTTTCCCCAAGAATGCTCCCACATCATAATCACTAGCATCACACATAATCTCAAAGGGAAGATCTCAATCTGGTGGCTGAACAATGGGAGCACTAATAAGTTTACTCTTCAGCTTCGTAGAGGCTTCAAGACACTCTTCATCAAATTTAAAGACAACTTCTTTGCATAGCAGTTTTCTTAATGGTCTAGTTATCTTTGAGAAGTTCTTGATGAACCTCCTATAGAACCTGACATGGCCTAAGAAGCTTCTGATGTCCTTCACTGATCTTGGTTGAGCTAATCCAATGATCACATCAATCTTCGGCTTCTCCACTTCGATGCCCCTCTCTGAGATCTTGTGTCCTAGTAAAATCCCTTCCTTAACCATGAAATGACACTTTTCTCAACTAAGCACAAGGTTGGCCTCCTCACATCTTTGCAAAATCCTGCATAAATTAGACAAACACGCAGCAAAGGAAGATCCATACACAGAGAAATCATCCATAAAGACCTCCAGAACATTCTCAACAAGATCAGAAAATATAGACATTATTTCTCTTTTGAAAGTTGTTGGTGAATACATAGCCCAAATGACATCTTTCGATAAGCAAATGTACCATATGGGCATGTGAATGTTGTCTTTTCCTGATTATTGGGATGTATGGGTATTTAGAAGAAACCTGAGTATCCATCAAAAAAAATAGGGATGATTTGCAATTCTCTCAAGCATTTGGTCAATGAATGGCAAAGGAAAATGATTCTTGCCATCTCGAACATTAACAATAGCTCTAGCAGTGGCTAAGAATGGTTTTCTTAAAATCAAAGGATATTTAGGCTCTTCATCCATCTAAAATACCACAAAATCAGTAGGGATCTCACAATCTCCAACCATTACTGGTAGATCTTCCATGATGCCTATGGGGAGCTTAACAGAGAAATCAGACAACACTAGATAGATTATACACTTCTTGTAATGTGTAAAGCCGAGCTTCTTCGCAATGGATAAGGGCATAAGGCATAAACTTGCCCCCAAGTCACATAGATATCTCTCGAAGGAAAGTGGGCCAATAGCAAAAGGTAAAGTGAAGCTTCCTGTATCCTCAAGATTATTTAGAATTGTCAACCTTTGGATGATGGCACTACACTCATGAGTAAGAACCATCATGCCTCCCACTTCTTTTTCTTCTTTTTCTTCTACGTTATAGCATCCTTCAAGAATTTGTTGTATTGAGGAATCAGAATGAATGCATCAATAATGGGCATGGTAACATGAACCTCACTCATTTGCTTCTTAAAAAGTGCCTTGTACATCTGCAAAAGTTACTTCTTGAATCTTCCTGGAAAGGGAAGCTTTGGCTCATAAGGAGGAAGAGTGAATGTGGCTTGTGTTGAGGAAGTAGCAATTTCATCCTTGTTCAAAATTTTCTTCTCTTCACCAAACTTTCCTTTATCCTTAGCTTCAACAATCTTTTCCATGATGTCATCATTGGTCTTCTCATCAAAAATCAAAACCTCATCTTCTAGATTGATGACTCTTGGAGGTACTTCTCTACCATTTCTCAATGTGATTGAGTGCATTGTCTCCTTAGGATTTTGCTCAGAATTTCCAGGTAGTGATCCAATATGCCTTTTAAATCTGGAGCTCATGGTAGAAAATTGATTCTCCAAAGCCTTGAACTTGTTGTTGAGCTCGTTGTAGCTCCCATCAATATTTATGTGGATGTTCTTCAGTTCATCTCCAATGGTTTTCTCATTTCTTTCTTGAGATTCTAGGAGCTATTTAAACATAGATTCCACACTTGTATCTCTAGGTTGAGCTTGGGAAGAACTTTCTTGAGCTTGAGTAGATTGATTTTCTTTGTAGTGGAAACCTAAAGGATAGGGTTGCTTTGGTGGGTATCCGCTTTGTTGGTTGTTATAGGGAGGTTTTTGCTGGCAGTTGTTTGGGTATGGGGTTTTGTTTGATAAGGGTTTTGGTATGGAAAGTTGGGTTATTTCTTGTACCATTGACCATTAGCATTAATGAAACACAACTCATGTTGTCTACCAAACCATCAACTTCATTAACCTCCAAAGCTTCTTCTTGACCCTTCTTGCCAAAAAAGTTCACCTTTTCTTGTTTTGCTATATCTAGAAGGAGCATGTCTAGCTTGTCTTGTAGAGATTTCAGCTATTTTCTTGTGTTGGAGTCCTTACCACCTCCCCCTCAGTTTTGCCTGTCGTAATCATCATTGTACACTGAATCACTTTGTGCCATGTTCTCAACAAGTTCCATGTCATCTTGAGTTGTTCTTCCCAAGAAGAAACCATTGATGGTTGTGTCTAACATGCTTTGATACTTAGGCAAAAATCATCTATAGAAAGTTCTTAGTATACTCTCATTATTGAAATCATGGTGAGGACATTGTGTTAAGTTGCTCTTGAACCTTTCCCATGCCTAAGTAAAACTCTCTAGGTTCTTTTGTTAAAATCCAAAAATCTCATTTCTCAACTTAGGAGTTCTGGAAGTGGACAAAAACTTGTTAAGAAATACCCTTTTGCATTCTTCCCATGTGTGGATAAATCTGAGGAAGACTCTTCTCCCATAAGTGTGATTTTCCTTCCAAAGAGAAAGGAATCAATCTCAGTTTGAAAGCATGTTCGGAGATACCATTTATCTTCGTCGTTCCACATAACTTATCAAAGTTATCTACGTGGTCTTGAGGATCCTCCAAAGCAAGACGTTTGTATTTGTTGGCTTGGATCATGTTGATCAGACTTGATCTAATCTCAAAGTTGTTGTTCTCCACAGGTGGTGCTCTAATACCAGCCTTATTCCTAGGCCTGGGCGTTCGGGTACCCGTTCGGGTTCGGACCGGGTATTTCGGATTTTCGAGTTTTTGGATTTATACTCATAGGTCCCATTCTAATACTTTATTAGCACGAGTCGACTTCAGATAATAACACTTCGGGTTCAGTTCAAAATTATATTGCATCGTAAAACCCATAAAGTAATCATATATCGTTTGGGTTTGGGTTATATCGGTCTGGTTCAGATATATCCTAAGTAAAAAACAAAAATTTAAACAAAACATAAAGAAAAATACTTAAATTGAATAAAAATTAATCCTAAACATAACAGAATTGATAAAAATAAAATAAAATGTTAAATCAATCATGAAAACAAACATCATTTGTAAGTAATATGTATTACTTTACAATATAGAGTAGACTTGTTATTTTAACAAGCAAATTATAAAGTAATTATTTATAATTAATTAGATATTTAAGGTATTTATTTATATTTTAATATTTATTGTATACATCATATCAAAATAAAGATTAAATTGAATTTAAAATACTTATATATATTTAAAATATTTATATTGACAATTAATTTTGGATATTTCGTGTTACCCGTTCGGGTTCGGTTAATAACACTTCGGATTCGAATATTTTTTATACCATCCTATAGGACCCATTTCTGTATTTTTACATTTAGGTTCAGATAATGGGTTGGATTTTTCGGTTCGGGTTCGGTTCAGATTTCGGGTTCCAAATTTTATGCCCAGGCCTACTTATTCCCATGGATGTTGGGCAGGTCATAAATTCCGATCTCTCGAGCTTGGTGTGGAGGGTGTTGTTTCCTAAAGTTTGCAGCTCCTTGGCCATTTCCATCTTGAGGGTGTTTTCCATGGTTTTCAGCGCCATTGATACCTTCTTGATGAGGGTTATTCTGATTATCATCCATTTCTAGTTCCAATCTGTCCAAATGAATCAGTTGCTCTTCTCTTCTCTTTCTTGCTAACTCTCTCTCTAAAGCTCTGATTTTGCCTACTCTTGGAACAAGGTCTGTTGGTCATCTACTCCTCAAGTTCATAACACCTGTGATTCAAAGAGAAATGAAGAACATATATTATTAAGAAAGTAAAAGAACATAAGACTTAGTCTCAAGCTATGACTAAATCTCACTGTCAAAATCAACTTAGAACTGGCAACGACGCCAAATTTGATAAATGATTTTACTCTATCCTAATAAAAGTAGTATAGATGAGTCTCAATTCAATTCTAAGTGACCATGATGCAATGAGAATACAAGTATGAGCTTAATCTAAGTGTAATCGTTTTGAAGAGTGAATTTAAGTAACAAGAGCAAGCAAGGGTAATAACTAAAGGTTTAAATCAATTGAGAATAAAGGAACCCATGGGAAAGTGTATTGATTTTAGGAGACTAAGATCTAACCTAGAATGTTAACATAAACAAGCGATCGAGTCCTAGAAGTCTATACACAGTCATTAAACTAATTCTTTGTCAAGATAAAAGTTCATTTACTATCAATCACGAAACATCAAATTTCTTTGGTTTAGTTTAATCAAACAATCATTGAGAATAAGTCTATTAACTATCTAAGCTTCCCTAACATCAATTGCAATTGGTTAAGTAAGCAAAGAACAATATCATTTTGATTCTGACATTTCATAAAACACCTTTCAGGTATGAAATGTCTAAGTATCTAGATCAAAAGTATAATATAGCATTAGGAATAAGAGATAAGCCTAAAATAAGAATGATCTAACACTAAACATCCTAAATCATCACCTAATCACCCCAAATCACCTTAATCCATGAATTCTAAAATTAACTACTCACTAATAGACATGTTGAACTTCAAAATCATGGATGATTCAAAGTTAATCATGCTTAGTGATCATGCTAATCAATAAACACAAACAAGATGGATTAAGAAATAAAACAACTAAAGTTTGAATCTTTCACCAAAGGAGTATATGTTTTCTGACAAAAACGAGATTATCCTCGAGATTAGGTTTTTAGAGTATTTATATGAATCTCCTAAACCTATTGGGCCCAACTAAAAACGAAAAAGGGCCCAACAAAACATGAAATTCGTTTAGGTGAAAACTCAAGCGCGGGTGTGGTGGGCCGCTCTGGTCACCCGCTCCAGGTAAGAGAGGGTGATCTCACCCGCTCCGGAAAGTTGCTCTTTTTGATGCCCAAATCATCCCAACTTGCGAGCGGCCTCCTTGACTCGCTCCAGATGCCCGCTCTTATCCCACCGCGGGCGTCTTAGGTCTCTCTAGCTAATCGCTCCAAAGCTTGGTGAAAACTCGCCCATGACGAGCGACCGCCTTCACCTGCTCTACGTACCCGCTCCATTCTTCTCTTGGTATCCAGGGGTGCCGAGTGGTTACTTAAGGTCGCTCTGCTACCCCGCTCTGGCACTTAGGGCTTGCGATGGTTAGTGCTTTTTCTAGAGCGGGTGCCACAGCTCGCTGCACCCCCTCGCTCCAGGATCTGTCTGTCCAGAGCGGTTTCTTGGACTCACTGTCACCTCCCGCTTTGCATTCCCTACTCGCATATTGATCATTTCCTGCTCGTTTTTGAACTTAGATGCTCCCAAACACCTTCAAAGCCTCCAAAGAATACTCCACTACCTGATAAGGACGTATGCATGCAAACGAAACCTAAAAATGCCTAGATGCTAACCTAAATGATCAAAATGTACGAGAACGAGAGTTTTAAATAAGCTAAATGCACATGATATCATATGTGAAGAAGAAGAATGAGGTATTCAATCGGGTCAAAAGGTTTAAGGAAAGCATTGAGACATTTTACACCGATAGAGGAGGGGAGTTTACCTCATCCGAGTTCAATCTATCACAAGAATGGATTGAATCCATGTTAGCCGAGTTGGACACTATCACAAGAAATAAGATACGAGAGCTTGTAAGGAAAGTAGCAGAAGATCGAGTTTATGTGATACATAAGGCGTTGTATGGGTTACGCCAAGCACCAAGAGCTTGGAATGTAAATATCGATCAGGTCCTAAAGGAGATGAGATTTATGAAGTGCACATCAGTGTATCGCAAGAATGAAGGAGGAGACTTCTTTTTGTGTGACACAAAGATGGAAGTGTGTAACATGACTCACGATGAAACAAAGATAAATTTTATGGAATACAGAAGAAGCATATGATGTTTGAGGTATCTACTTCACACAAGATCAGACGTGTGTTACACAGTTGGTGTTCTAAGTCGATACATGCAAACTTTGAGTGTTAAGCAGAAGGCCGGCATCCTTACCAAGCCATTAGCAAGGTTTAAGTTCAAGCAAATGAGGAGCTTAATTGGAGTTCAAGAAATTGATCTGCCTAATTCAAGTTGGAATTAATGGGGTAATTGTTGGATAATTCAAAGCTTGTTCAAACTTAACATATTATTAGATGTTTAATATGTTAAGAGATAAACACAATAAGAAAATCTATAATAGGAAAAGGAATTTTTCAATTAGGTTTGTGTTTTCCATCCCACATGTTAAAGAGAATTGTCCTTCACTATAAATGTATGTCTTTTGGAGGGATATTCCATAAGAAATCTAAGAGAAACATTGTGAGCTTTAGTTTTGAATAGTTTCTAAAAAAAATGTTTTTATTATTCGTTGTTCTAGAGATCCTTCAAAGTAAAGACACCTAACACAAAGCAACCAAAAGTTACCACTTCTCAGAACTTCTCCCTTCACTATTTCCGGTGGAATATCTTGGCCGAGAGTGGTGATGAGATAGTTTGCATGTGAGAAACATTTCGTAGACTGAATAAAACAACAAAATGCGACTAGAAAATACACGAGGAGAGAAGTGTATTTGATGACCATTGTGATTGAAATTTTGTCTCCATAAATGTCCGCTTAACACGGTCATATTGACCGGTGAGCTACCTATCCACACACCGATGAGTGAACTCAATGTTAATGCAATGGATGTCATGAATGTTGAAGCTGATATGTGATGCGGTCATCAAACTAGAAGCAAAGCGGGAGAACCATCAAACCAAGTTCACATATACCAAACAAGTCGATCCAAGACCATGAAGAACCCATCCCACCAAACCGGAACCACCAAATATTGATATAAATGGCCAACGTCCATTTATTGTTCAAATGGAGAAACCAGACTTCCATCTGATTATTTGAAGACTTTCTACGTAAAGGAGGAGCCTCCTGAACATCTAGAAGGTTTAAAGTCTTGCCAATTGTTGGAGAGGGGATTGAACACCCCTCCACAAGGCCCATCGAATAACGGGCTCCAGCCCATTTGCAATCGGTCTGGTTAGAGCTCGACCGAAAGAAGAGACCAAACCGAAAATCGAGCGATCGGTTTACTCATTCTTAAAGCCCAACAAGTTCGAAAGCCCATCAATTTTGGGCCTTTCGAGCTAACTTTAGGGCGAACGAAGACGAGAACGAACTGAGTAGTATAAAAGGACGACATAGGTCAAAGAGAAGAGGGATCCGCAAATAGACACAAGAATACTGACGGCAAGATCTAGGGTTTAACGACTGATTGATCTCCCTTGTATTCTCGTCGGAGCTTCTTTAAGAACTCCGACCTTTCCGTTTTCTCATAACCTCTTTGTAATCACTTTCGTCATCACATATTGATTAATAAAATGTCTTCTTAAGTCCCACAAATCGAGTTTAGTTTCCTTGTTTATCGATCGAACAAACTCAGATTCAACATTTGGCGCCCACCGTGGGGCCTTACGAAGTAGCGTTAACGAAATCAGTATGCCTCCCGACGACTCTCAAACCGACGACGCACCGGCACAGGGACCGGTCGCCGCGACTCCGGCGGCCGACGATATGATGCAGCTCATCATGAACCACCTCCAACGGCAAGAGGAAACCAACAGAGTCATGAACGAACGATTGACCGCACTTGCTGCTGCTCTCGCCGCGATGGACGGTGACGCCGGAGACACGGAAACGGCGAGACGTTGACTACTTTTCACCTCAACGAATCCGACGCCCGCCAGAACCGGTCCTACAATTGGTGGCGCAGCTAATGAAACTGACCTTGCCGGTCAAACGACAGACGGATTGGACGCAGCCACCAAGTCCCAGATCGACGAGTTGAGAAAATCGATGAAAGATATTCACTCTAAGATACACCATGTCACAACCTCCGCCCCAGAGATCGAACGCGTCCTCGCTACCACGCTAAAGAACCCGTTCACGAAGTGGATTACGGATACCAAAATCAAGAAAATTAACAAGCTCCGTCTCCCGACGTACGCCGGCGAAACAGACCCGACGGACCATGTGACAGCGTTCAATATAGCGATGGGGAGGACGAACTTTTCCGACGAAGAGAAAGACGCGGGCTTCTGCCAACTTTTCATCGAAAGCCTCTCCGGACCGGCGCTAACCTGGTTCTCGCGATTGACCGAAGGGTCGATTGACAACTTCCACGACCTATCGGCGCAGTTTTTGAAACACTACATTATGTTCACTCGCCAAGAAACGACCTCGGCAGACTTGTGGAAGATGTCACAATCGGCCTCCGAAAGCCTCAAGGACTTCATGGAAAAGTTCAAGAAGGTGGTGACACAGATCGAGATCCCCGACCAAACAGCCGTCGAAGCTCTACGAAATACATTATGGATACACTCCAAATTTAGGGACGATCTCTACTCCAATCCCACGATCTCCCTCCAAGACCCCCTACATCGCTCCCAAAAATTTATCCGGCTGGAAGAGGACAAGCGATCGTTCATCAAAAAACAAAACGAGCTAAAGCAAGCGGCCTTGAAGGCAGCCGAAGGTCACCCTGAACCTCGGCAGCACGCATCCTACAGCAAACCGGATAAAAAGAAAGGCCTCGTCAACGCCATCCCAGATGAGAAACAGCCGGACCCGGCATTAGCCGTTCGCGGACAGCGGAGCAACAAATGGACATTGGAAGTTGACAGGAAAAAGCAGGCCGCCCGAACGAATCCGGCCAACAGTGCGTACGATGCAACCAAATGGTGCGGATACCACAAAGCGTACGGACATGAGACAAAGGAATGCAATCATCTCAAAAACTTCCTCATGACGAGTTTCGTCGAGAAGCACGCTCATCCCAAACCCCCGAAGCAACAGCCCGAGGCGAATGCAAAAGGCACAGGCAAGAGCAAAGACAGGAAGGGTAACGACCGCAGCAATTCGGCCGATCGATCTCCCCCAAAGGAAGATATCATCCCTTCGAACGAAGATGAGTCTGGATCTGACGAAGAGAAACCCACATCCCGCCAAAAGATCTTTACAATCAGGACGACTCTTGCGCTCTCCCTGACCGACGATACATCGGCGAAGGAAGGACAATCTGATTCATCTACCTCGGAGAACACGCAGGAAGACGACCTGCGGTTACAACACAATCTGCGTGACTCTCTCAAGCGGAAGAACGCGAAACTGAACATTGAACCTTCCCCTGAGAACCCGCAGCAGACAATCGCGACTTCGAAAATCAGGAAACTGAATACGCTGGACGCTCGCCATCGCCTGGACGCTAAGAAACGCGACCTTCGATCAATAATCAACTCGCGTGTTGGAGACTTGCGCAAGAAGCTCAATCGATCGGCCGGCGCCAAGAGTAACGAAACAACGGAGGACCTACGTGCGCAATTGAACGATGTCCGATTGAAACGCTCTAACATGCCCAAGCGGTTAAACGTGATCTTGGGAGGATCACCTCCCCATATCGACTCAGTTCGTTCAGTTAAGGACTTCCGCAGGAGAGCAGTCACTGCACAGAACCGATGCACCGTCTGGGAGAACGTCCCCCAGATTACCTTCTCCGCTGAAGACGCCAAAGGAGTTCATATGCCCCACAACGATTCCCTTCTCATCGAGCTCGGGATTGGTGATTGCGAGGTAACTAAAGTCCTCATCGATACCAGGAGTTCGGTCAACCTCATCTTCAAAGAAACTCTTGAGAAGATGGGGATCGATCTCCGCACAATCAAGCCTTCCGCGCGATCGTTAACAGGATTCAATGGATCATCAGAAACGATGCTCAGCACCATACGACTGCGAGTCCACGCTCATGGTGTAAACAAGAATGTCAAGTTCTCGATAATCGACGTAAAAACTCCATACAACGCGATTCTCGGAACACCGTGGATCCATTCGATGAAGGCAATTCCGTCAACTTATCACCAATACATCAAGTTCCCCGGCACGGACGGTCGAATAATCACTCTGCGCGGATATCAGGCAGCCGCCCGTGACCGCCTCGTCGCGGAAATAAAGCTCCGCCGATCGCCCTGCCACGTGAATGCCATCACTAGACCAATTCAAAAAATCGCCCCTTTCAAAGAAGAGATCCTGGAGGTACCCATTGATGGAGACGACCCAACCAAAATCGTCCGAATAGGTGCTCAACTGCCGACCGATACGAAAGACATGATCATCTCTTTCTTGAAGGAAAATGCATCAACTTTCGCTTGGACGACCGCCGATATGAAAGGGATAAGCCCTTCCATTACGACTCACGAGCTGAACGTCGACCCAACAATCAAACCAGTTCGACAGAAAAGAAGAAAGTTGGGACCCGAGCGTTCAAAAGCAGTGGAACGAAGAGGTCGACCGATTACTCAGCGCAGGGTCGATCGAAGAAGTCAAGTACCCCGAGTGGTTAGCAAACCCCGTCGTGGTAAAGAAGAAGAACGGGAAATGGCGCGTGTGCGTCGATTTTACCGATCTAAACAAAGCATGCCCGAAGGATAGCTTCCCCCTCCTGCATATCGATCGTCTAGTCGAATCCACGGCCGGAAATGAGTTGCTATCGTTTATGGACGCCTTTTCGGGATACAACCAAATCATGATGCATCCTCATGATCGGGAAAAAACGGCATTTATCACAGACGTAGGAACATATTGCTACAAAGTCATGCCCTTCGGACTCAAGAACGCCGGCGCAACCTATCAGCGTCTGGTCAACATAATGTTTGCCGACCGATTGGGAAATACAATGGAAGTCTACATTGACGACATGATGGTAAAATCCCGCCGGGCGACCGACCACCTAAGTCACCTGATTGACTGCTTTCGAACGCTGAACGAATACGGCATGAAGCTCAATCCGGCCAAGTGCACGTTCGGAGTCACGTCTGGTGAATTTCTCGGTTACATCGTAACACAGAGGGGGATCGAGGCAAATCCGAAGCAAATCTCCGCCATCCTGGATCTGCCAAGTCCCAAAAACAGTCGAGAAGTGCAAAGGCTAACGGGACGAGTGGCAGCACTTAACCGATTTATCTCGCGGTCGACTGACAAGTGCCTCCCTTTCTACAACTTGTTGCGCGGCAATAAGAAGTTTGTTTGGGATGAGAAGTGTGAAGAGGCGTTCAACCAACTGAAGCATTACCTCACCACACCGCCCGTACTAGCTAAACCAGAAAAAGGAGACACACTTTACCTTTACATCGCGGTCTCCTCGATAGCCGTCAGCAGTGTCCTTGTCAAGGAAGATCGCGGAGAACAGCACCCAATCTTTTATACAAGCAAGCGGATGACCGACGCCGAAACGCGATATTCAACCCTCGAAAAGATGGCCTGGCGGTCATCACCTCGGCACGAAAGCTCAGGCCCTATTTCCAATCTCATTCGATCGTCATCTTAACCAATCAACCGTTGCGCACAATCATGCAGAACACCAACCAGTCGGGTCGATTGTCGAAATGGGCAATCGAACTCAGCGAACACGACGTCACGTACCAAGGCAAGCCGGCCGAAAAATCGCAAGTTCTAGCCGATTTTATCATCGAACTTCCCCCAGAACTCGAGCAAGATCTTGTCCTGCCAACGGGCATTTGGATACTACACGTCGACGGATCATCCTCGACGAAAGGATCCGGAATCGGCGTCCAACTGCAATCGCCAACGGGCGAATTGATTCGCCAATCATTTCGACTAGATTTCAAAGCGTCCAACAACGAAGCAGAGTATGAATCTCTCATTGCCGGCCTACGCCTCGCCGAGGCTGTTGGTGCCAAGCGAGTCCATGCATACTGCGACTCTCAGTTAGTCGCTAATCAATTCAACGGAGACTACGACGCAAAAAACGACCGAATGGATGCGTATCTCCGCATAGTTCACGACCTCGCCAAAGGGTTTGAATCTTTTGAACTAACGAAGATCCCTCGCGGAGAGAACGTTTGCGCGGACGCTTTAGCCGCACTCGGAAGTAACCTCCGCGATCAAGTAAGTCGAACGATACCCATTCAGCATGTCGACCGGCCGAGCATTTCACCTCCCTCGGAGGAAGGCGCGATCATATCATCGATCTCCAAAACCGACGGTATGGATATCGATGGGTCAACCGATGACACGAACGTACAACCCCCCGATTGGAGGATCCCTTTCCTCGATTATTTAATCAGAGGAACGCTACCAACGGATAAGTGGGAAGCACGCCGAATGAAGGCCAAATGTTCGAACTACGTCGTAATGGAAGGAAAACTCTATCGCCGGACAGCCAACAACGTCCTTCTAACATGTATCCATGGCGAAGAAACTCGTCTGGTCATGGCTGAAACCCACGATGGTGCAGGTGGAAATCACTCCGGCGGACGAGGACTAGTCCTCAAGATTAAGGGTCTCGGGCACTTCTGGCCAACCATGGTCTCCGACTGCGAAGCTTACGCTCGAAAGTGTGATCAATGTCAACGACACGCTTCGAACATACATTCGCCCACCGAGCTGTTGCGAACAACAGCAGCGCCGTACCCGTTTATGCGATGGGGGATGGATATTGTTGGCCCTTTACCCAATTCCAGACAACGCAGATTCGTTCTCGTCATGACGGATTATTTCACCAAGTGGGTAGAGGCGGAAGCTTTCGTCCACGTAACTGATAAAGAAGTGCAAAACTTCGTCTGGAAGAACATCATATGCCGACACGGCCTCCCATACGAAATAATCACCGACAACGGTTCCCAGTTCATTTCGCACAACTTCCGCGGCTTCTGCGATAGATGGGCGATCCGCCTTAACACATCGACCCCCCGTTACCCACAGGGCAATGGACAGGCTGAGGCAACAAACAAGACGATCATCGATGGGATCAAGAAACGCCTTGATCTCAAAAAAGGACATTGGGCAGACGAACTCGATGGAGTCTTTTGGTCCCACCGAACAACTCCGCGCAGCGCGACGGGTCAAACGCCCTTCTCATTAGCCTACGGAGTTAATGTCACAAGTCTGCGTCGAGCGAAGATGCCTCAAAACATCGACCTCAACAAAGATATGATGCTCGACGCCCTCGACGCGATTGAAGAACGACGAGATCAGGCCCTCCTACGAATCCAGAATTACCAACATCTCGCCGAAACCTATTACTACAAGAAAGTGCGGACACGACCATTGGAGCTCAATGATTTCGTCCTAAGGAAAGTGTTCGAAAACACTAAGGAATGGAATGCCGGAAAACTTGGAGCCAACTGGGAGGGACCATACAAGATAGTAGAAGTCGTTAAACCCGGGGTCTATCGACTGGAAACATCCTCCAGAGAGCGATTGCCACGGTCTTGGAATGCCTCGAATCTCCGTAAATATTACTCCTAAGTCAAAACTGGCGATCAAACGTCAAAAAAAAAAAAAAAAGGGCCGAGCGATCGATCTCACCTACAAACGAGTCATCCATCGGCCACACAAAAAAAAAAAAAGGGCCGAGCGATCGATATCACATTTGCCCCTTCACGGAAAAGCAAATGATCTATCACTCGGCCAAATCGAACTACGAATGGCTTGATCCCTCTCTTTGGGTACGTAGGCAGCCTCTCACGAGGTCTAGCTATAATCCAATCCAAAAACAAAGAGCCCGATTGGCAGCAACGAGGCTTTTCGTGCAAACTTTTTCGATCATGTTAAGTGAATGACTCCACGTCATCTCAATTCGACTACAATGATCGCGAGGACAATGATCAAGTCCATTTCGTTGATTAGACGAACAAACACCAAGACCTCTCTACCGGACTAACCCCTCAACGAACTTTCGTATCGTAATCCAGCCGAGAATGCGTCTACGCTAAACTAATTGGGCAATGGATCAAACCTGGCATACGATCATATCACGCGTAAGGCTGGCTGAGCGATTTCTTCCAGCCCCTTCTCCATCCTCGAAAGACGAGTGTCCCAATCGAGTGGTAATAACAATTATTCGGAACCATAAAGTCTTGGGGGTGGCCGATCGATTACCGCGTAAACGACAATCGACCTTTAACAAAAATCGACGGATTTTTCGATCACCCATCCAATATAGGAATAAAGCGTTGTGATGCCATCCTCCTAAGTAAGAATAAAAGACTTGGAGGTTGATCAATCGCCCATCCGATGATAAAACCAATGGTAGTCAGAGTGAGAGCGACGATCGATCGTCCATCAGATGCTGAAGGAGATCATTGCGGCGCCTTCCTCTTAAGTTAGAAAGGAATGACTTAAAGCACCCAACAGTATAAGGACGACAACAACATAAGGACGATCGATAGAAAGGGAAAAGCGAAGAGACTGGATATATAAAAAAAAACTTAGTCCGAGAGGTTCAACATGAAGCATAAGGACGACAACAACAAACCGTAACAAAGCGGAACCAAATCCAGAAAACACATCAAACAAAGGGCCGAAAGACCAAAAACACAAAAGAAAACTGAAAGTAAAGCGACAACAACAGACGAGTCAAGTACTCGGCTCAACCGGATCGGCAACCGGTTGCTCGGCAGAAACCTCTATTCCCTCAGCAACACCTCCCTTCTCCCCGACTAGAACCTCCTCGCCAATTCCAGCAGCTTCACTTGGCACACCCCCCACATCGGCATCGGCATCGGTCGAGCGGACGACACCGCATGAACCCGAAACAGCGGTAGAAGTCTCAACGACGACCGTCGGAGAATGAAGAGAGACTGCAGTCGCAGAGTCAACCAACCCTAAGTTCGTCCCGAACTGATCAAGGCCCTGACACGGTCCGGAACGGAGAGGAGATAAAGAGAGATCTCGCTCCGTGATTTCCTCAACATTGACCTCCTCGACCTCGCGCTTGAACTTCTTCTCGTTAAACGTCAAAATGTCCCTCATCCTCTTTGGAATTTGCTGACCCCAACTCTCTAGCACATCCAACGATTGCAAAGTCCCCAAAGCCTGAGCATGGAAAAAGAGCTTCTTCTCAAGCTCGTCCCGGTCGGCCATGTACTTCCGAAATTTGCCAAAACGTGCAGTCACGGCTGCCATAAGACGGCGTCTCTCGGATGCAACCTCACGAATGCGACCCTGCTTCATGAAATCCACCACTTTCCTATGCTTCTCGGCCTCCACAACCTTCTCACGCTCCAGCTGCGCAATTTTAGTTCGAGCGTTCTCCAAATCCTCTTCAAGACCATCGGCCCTCTCGATAGCTTGCTCACGCTTGCGCTGATTTTGGATTCGCTCCACAGCTGTCTCTTTCGCCTTCTCTAAGGCGCTCTTCCAGGCTTTCTCCAACTCTGCATTTTGCGTTTTGATCGTCTCCTCAGCCTTCCTAAGATCCGAGGCCATTTTCCGCATGGCAAGCTCACACTCAAGGACAAGCTGGTTCTTACGAGCAGAGGCCTACAAAACAAAGACAACAATGGCTATCACGGAGAAAGTATATATAGAGGGAGGGCGATCAAAACACGTAGAGGGAGGGCGACCGATTGAATATATAAAAAAAAAAGTCGTACCACGGCATCCGCACGGGCCGATTCAGCAAACGACCGTGGGAATGCAAGGTCGCCGACTTCTGGGATAACTCAGCGCATGCCCCCTCATCGTTGACAAAAGCCGTGTCTTCCTTGTGATGAAAGCTCCAACGCTCTGATTGGGCCAGCGGGGGCTTCCTGCTTGGCGGACCCGATCCACCCCAAGGTAGGTTACGAGAGACTGGCGCCGCAACTTCCTTAGGAGGAGGGGCAGGTCATCCGTCGTTGTCCTTCGACCGCTTACCCCCGGAATCACTAGGACGATCATCGGTCGGCCTCCTTCTTCACTACCGGCGGATCAGTGCGATCCTCGCCAATCGAGCTCTTTGGTAAACTCTCAAAACCCCTTACCTCCGCAACCTCATGATTCCCTCCGGAAGCATCATCCGCAGGACCCTCATGAGCAACTTCAGCCGCGGCAACCTCCCCCTCCGAAGAATCGGCCTTTGCTCTCTTAGATGACCTGCTCTTCTTCTTTTTCTTCTTCGGAATAGCGCAGTATCACGATCAACCGCCTCACCTACCGCCGAATCTCCTACCGGAGGATCATCTCCCGCATTTTGCGAACCCCCGGCCTTCTCGTTCTCCGCCTCCAATGCCGCAGCGGGATCGAAACTCTCATCGCCTAGTTGGGCGTTCAAAACCTCGCTAAAATTGGGATAGACCCTCGAAATTTTCCCCATCAATGGAAGCGGTAACCTTCTACCCTTAAGATCCTCACAAGGGATATTAGACGCCCAATCAACTGAAAGCAAGAATGAAAGAAGTATAAGTCGTGGAGTATCGATCGATCGTCCATCGCAAGAAGGTCCTCCGATACATGTATCAAAACAAGAAATAAAAAGAGAAGAGTAAAGGAAGAGACATTACCTTGTGAGATTCGATCACGTTGCCGACGAATCCTCTTCCGATCGAAGTCTCCCCACTCACTTTGACCGAGCGCAGCAATCCTAGTAACGCCCTCCCAAAATCGCTCGGGATAATCGATTGAACTGGGATGAGGAACTGTCAAAAACAATAAAGCAAAAGACATATTGTCAACAACAAATTCCAGCAACAGTAGCAAAGCACTGTAAACTACCAATATGGTAGTTCCACGAAGTACGAAATCGATCGTCTGGTGGCTCTTCGAAAGCAGCCCCATCGGATTTTATATAAAAGTAAGAACGCTGCCAATGCTTGGTCTTTGCGGGATGGCCGGATAAGATATGCAGCCCCGCACGCATTTGCAGTGCATACAAATCGCATGCCTTCGGTTGTATTTGCGTCAACTCCTCAAAGATCTGAACACTCATTGAAACATCCACTTCAGCCGCCATCACCGACAAAGCGACAGCAAACCTCGTTACTCCGTTCATTAACTGAGACATCAGAACATCTCGACGCACACAATACACAGTAATCAGACGAGGGATAGGAAACCATAACTTCGAATCCTTTTCAAAGAAAGACTCATAGACGCAATGGAAGCCCACGGGTGGAGTCCACGGATGCTGATCAGAGCGAGGGATGACGAACGTAACACCATACGCCCGGCGCCCCCTCAACAGCGTAGCAACGCTCTTCTCGGTAGACCATGTAGGCAAAACGTTAGCCCAATTTTGCCCCTTTATCTTGGACGGTCGAATCTGACTCAATGTAATATCCGGTAACTGTTCGATCACTCCGTTCATGTGGTAATAGTAAAGAATTGATCATCGACTCGCCGCAGACCCTGCCGAAGATCGCTCGACCTCTCCGCGCCCGACTCCGCGCTGATGTGCCTCACCTTCTGCCGTGGAATCACCTACGACGACCGGAGACTGATTAACATCGCTCCCCACCGCACTCCCACTTCCTCGATCGGTCTCCCCCGCGCCAACTGAAGACCGTTCGATCTCGCTTGCTTCCGGCGAATTTTCCTCTAAATCCTCCAACTCATCCATCCTATCAACCAAACATCGCCTACCCCCGTCATCTCGTGAATAGCCGCCGGCATCCTTGAATCGATCAAGGCCCGGAGACCGTTTGATCTCACTCATCTTCTCCGACTCCTCCGATTCACTCATTTCAACATCATCACTCGGACATCGCCCGCCTCCATCTTCTCGAGAGGAATCACCGACGCCATCGGACCGAACAAGATTAAGACGAGCACCATCAGTCGAAGCATCACGACGAGCGTTGGGCGCCGAGCTTCGGAGCACGAGATCGGATGGAAGCTCCCCCGCCGAGCTCGGAGTCAATCGAACTCCCTTTCCCTTCTCAACCGACGTGAATCTCCCTTTAGAGTTGCTCATCAATCGAACAACCCGATAGATCTACAAATCAATCACCGGCGGCAATAAACTCCCGGCGGCGGCAGAGCAGCAGTTTCCGGTGGCGAGAGAAACGTCTTCCGGTGGCAAGCAAAATGTTTCACTCTCAACAAAAAATATAAAAGGAGAGAAAATGAAGAAGAGAGAGACAGAAGAATACCTTGAAGTGGAGAAGAATAAAAAGATGGGAGAAGGATTTTATATTTATAATGGGGCTCACGGAGATCGAGGTCAGAGAGTTAAACCTAATGGGCCTAAATGTCCATTAGTTTCTACCAAGATAAACACTCCTTCATCAGGAAAAACAACGAGACGAAGCCGGTCGGAGTCAAACGCACGGAGTTATATATATATATATGCATCCGGTCGATCGAGTGCAAGTATATATAACAGCCGTTCAAGCGAGATATGAGCAACTCAAGCATGTTATTCTCAGAGCCAATTCTTCATATTCCCCTTCCAAAACGAGCTTTTTACAAGCGGACTGGGGGGACTTACTGTTAGAGAGGGGATTGAACACCCCTCCACAAGGCCCATCAAATAACGGGCTCCAGCCCACTTGCAATCGGTCTGGTTAGAGTTCGACCGAAAGAAGAGACCAAACCGATTGTCGAGCGATCAGTTTACTCATTCTTAAAGCCCAACAAGTTCGAAAGCCCATCGATTTTGGGCCTTTCGAGCTAACTTTAGGGCAAACGAAGAAGAGAACGGACTAAGTAGTATAAAAAGACGACATTGGTCAAAGAGAAAGGGATCCGCAAATAGACACAAGAATACTGACAGCAAGATCTAGGGTTTAACGACTGATCGATCTCCCCTGTCCGACCTTTCCGTTTTCTCATAACCTCTTTGTAATCACTTTCGTCATCACATATTGATTAATAAAACGCCTTCTTAAGTCCCACAAATCGAGTTTAGTTTCCTTGTTTATCGATCGAACAAACTCAGATTCAAC